>JAMZAV010005290.1:0-76701 GCA_024449915.1 Sweltsa coloradensis
TATTTATTTGCTGAAAACCATGCTGAAACAATGGAGTTTGATACGACTGTACTATTTTAAACTCCATGCTGAAACCAGAGTCGATAAAGAAGTTTCCCCGTTAAAACTTCTTTATCGACTCTACTGAAACCTACGGTGATGACGCTGCCTCCTAGATGCTACTCCACGAGCCAGGAGTAGCATATATAGGAGGCAGTGATTTAATGATTCAGTCAAATACCATTGGGTTCGTTGGATTCAGTACACCCTCACCCGTGCCCTCACCAATATTTTGTTACCAATTGCATTTCATAAAAGAAATGTTTAAAAATGTAAGGAATAGGTAATCTGCATGGAATTCAATTAAAAAGGTATGGTCGAGATGTCACACAGTGCCTCATTTGTCCGCACGACTTTTCTATATCAATGAATCAACAAGTCAGAATGTTTGATAAGCTGTTTGCGTTTGCGTTGATCGGTTGTGAAATCTTATTAGTGACACCAGATATTTAGTATAGGCTACATTCTGAGGTGCACATCCGCTTTTACCTTGAGCGCAACTAACAAGGTGTTTTGAGATGGAGGAAGATCACTGGCTCTTTGTGGGCTGACAACTAGTAGAAACTTTGAAACAACTCCAGTCATAACTGAGGAATACCAATAGTCGGATTCGAGCCGGTGTCCGTCGACATAGAGCCTGATATACCAGCACGTTGCCAGCTATATGTACGTTGTCTCACACCCATCCTCTACGATAACGTGTTAGGCCTTCCATATCTTACTGATAAGGACTGATAGGCGCAGCTATCACATGGAGTGTCAAGCTGTTCTAGATTCAACTAGAGAAATCTCGGGTACCTACCGGTAAGTGACCAAATATAACAATACATACAAAATACAAAATAGTAGAAAACCAGCCCAGCCTTAATCTACAACGAGATGTGAAACCAGTCGGTTGGAACGAAACGAGAATCTCACTTTGATATTTTATCTCTGTTTTGCGAGTTGTCGTTTCGTTTCAACTGACATCCACGTTGTCAGCACAAAACTATTTGCGATAAATTTTCACTTTTCACTAAAAAAGAAGCAGTGCGGTGTTTTTTTTATCAGAGCGTCATAAAAAATATGTGATTTTTTTTAGTAGTGTAGGTTTACTCGCAAACTGTGACGTACTATAGTTTACGAATCAATGAGGTTATGTTGTGGCGGCGGGCGGGTGAGTCAACCACAGACTAGCTCAGTTGTGACGTCATACGTAATGGTCGCCCCACGGTTAACGCATGGCAACGCCAAGTTTCGGCTCTTAAACTAGGTTTAGTTCCTAAATCAATGAGTACAGTATAGTATTTTCGACGAACTAGGAAAACGCTTAAGTCCCGCCGCGTTGATGGATGAGCTTTTTAAAGTTTTAAGTTTGCTTGGATATCTTTACTTTTGCAAGTGCTTTGTTTTGCTGCCTACGCATTGTAGGTGAATGTTGTCAAATTCTTTTGTTTCTTGTCAATTGGTATTATTAACCGTAAAAAACTTATATTAAAAGCTTTATTTCTATGGATTCTGGCTAACTTTTTCAACTTTTTCTTTCAAAAGGTACTACATCACCATAACCTTAATGTCCATGTATAATATGAACGTTGAAACCCCACCCGTTTGGTCAGAATTGGCCCAAATGGCACGAAAATATCGTACAAAAAACCAAAAATCTTATATTAAAAGCTTTATTTCTATAGATTCTGGCTAACTTTTTCAACTTTTTCTTTCAAAATGTACTAAATCACCATAACCTTAATGTCCATGTATAATATGAACGTTTTAGCTTCACCCGTTTGGTCAGAATTGGCCAAATGGCACGAAAATATCGCCCAAAAAATCGAAAAAAATCGTAAAAGTACGATATTCATGAGAAATTTCTTCGATTGTACCCAAAACGTGGCAAGTCTAAGTTCAAGAGATTTCGAAGGTCCTGTCAAATTTTCATCCAGATCGCATATGCCGTTTGCCCGGTAGAGAGCGGAACAAACAGACAGAAAAACAAACAAAAAAACAACAAAAAAAAAAAAAAAAAAACACCCGAGCTAAATTTTTTGGGGGTCGGTGAAATTGAAGTCTTCGCTTCGCTCATACCAAATATCTAAAAACCTAAAAGGTATCCTTAAACTGTTCACAATCGCGTGTTTTTCTCCGATGGGAAAAACCACTATTTCGACAAGGGAAAAATACAATTTACTTTTTTACAAACTATTGTAAAATGCTTTATTTCCAATAAAATGTGGGCCTAGTTCATAGGATATGTTTGCGTGGATTTAGAATATGATAACTCAGCTTAGATTTACTTATCTTTAAGATGTATAGTTATTTTCAATGATATTTAACATATTGTATGCTAGATCCCCAGTCATTGGTCCACTGGCGTGTGAATTAGAAGCCATCTTGAAAAGGTCAGTTTGCATGTTAAAGTAAATGGTTGCGATTTGTTTCCCAAATATTTTTCAAGATGGCTATCAGGTTGACAGGTGAGCATATCAGAAACACCAAATGATTACTAAATTACCTAATGCAATAACTTCTTATTGTTTCTGTTTGTGCATTCCCATGCTGCACAAGCTAAAACCATATCAACAATCCAGAAAAATACTTAATCGCATCTAAAACAAAATGCCAAGCATAATAAAATTCTTGCAAAGGTCAATTTGGTACGCTCGCGCCTGTGCGACTGTATTGGAGACTGGGGTTCTTGCCTTCTATAGATGTTAAATATCATTGGTTATAATCAAAACAGGCTTACTAATACAATATTACCTGTTTCACTGGTCGGATCATAGGAAAAAAATTGATCTGCGAACAATAATTGTTTTTATTATACACAATACATGGTTGGTTTGTCAGTGGCACACACTTTTGACTTTAAACGCCATATTGTGTTTTTCAGTATTCTGTGAAACTCTTATTCACCTAAATAAACATGATAGCAATATTATGAACATTAGAATAATGTTTGATAGAAGTCGTGAATATAATAATTCGTATAGTTTCAAAGCTAGCATATTATTATAACCATCACTTTTCTGTCCATCCGTCGGTACGTGTGTCACGTCTCACGATAAAAACCGATCACGACCTCGGATAAACATGCATTTCCTTCTACGATTTTGATGCAGAATCATTTTGATGATCCTAAGGCTCGTATCAGGGGCGGGGCAAGCGTACCCAACGTTGGTATAGAAACCTCCCCCCCCCCCCCCCCCGACCACCATGAACGTAGTTTTATTGCTCGGACCGGAACGTATATTACTTTTTGTCAATCTTCGTACTCGGCACCGCCACCAAGATCGAGAAGAAAACGAACGAGGGAAGAAAAAACGTTTTATTATTATAATTTTGTTTGAGGGATTATTATTTATGTTTGTGTGTTATTGTTTTTGTTTTTATGTTTTTTATATATTGTGTAAGATCTGTTGATTTAGCTACCTCTTTTGGGTACTACTGGACCCGTGATTGCTGGAAATACGGATTATACCTGAACCTGAGACTCTTTTCTCAGAAACATTGTAAAATTGGTAGTTTAATCCCTTTTATAATCGTCATAAGCACGGGTACGGGAGTACCAATAAAAGGGAGCGAAGCAACTTAATCAACATAGTCGTCGGAGAATAATACACTAATAAAATAATACGTATTTTTCATTCCGTCGTTCCAATCTTGTTGTTGGTGGAGGTGCCGAGTATGAAGAGCGATACAAAAATAAAAAACGATCCTGTAGTCTCGTTGATGGTGGAGAGGCCGTGTATCTAGGTGCCCGTTAGGGAGCCGCAGCCAAGCCGCGGTGCGCTACACGCTCAGGCACCTTATACAGCAAGCAGAGTTGGGGTGATTTCGAGGTGTCACCCAGCCGTCATGAAACGTGATGTGAACTTGAAAACTATCAAAATCGAGGGGAGTTAGGTATCCGACAACACATGCCAAATTTGGTTGTGGTACGAGCATTCCTTCTTGGTGAAAAAATGACTTGAAACATGCTCAAAATCACTTTAAGGATGTTAGTTACTACTGGCTACTGGCTACTATCTAATTCGTCAGTTTCAATTGCCCAGCGATTCTGACCAAACGGGTGGGGCTACAACGTTCATATTTTACATGGACATTAAGGTAATAGTGATGTAATTCCCTTTGAAAGAAAAAGTAAAAAAAAATTGCTGGAAGGCTTCCAAATAAAGGTTTTAAAATAAGCCTTATACAGGCATACAATCAACAAGTAACTATAGTTACGTGACAATAATCGCCTACATTGTTTACAAAAAGCAAATCTTTAGACCACTATATTTTTTCATTCTATTGTTAATTGGTAATACCATTGCAATTAAATCGACTTTGATAAAATTATTATATTTTAACAAATAATTTTGCAATGGAACTTGAAAAAGTAATGAGATCCCACACATAACAAAAACTTGTAAAAATACAGCCAAACTTACACACTCAAAAGAAATGAGATCTAAAAAAAAGAGCCAAGCTCATCTACCCTTCCACATTTGCGCATTCTTAATTCATAAACGTACAGTGTCCCGTAACAACATCCTTGAAAAGCTTGGCAAAATAGAATTTGCATGACCATTACGTTAAAATTAATTAGAAAAAAAGAATTTGGATGAAATATTACGTTTAAATTAATAGTTGCAAATTCTATTTTGCCAAGCTTTTCAAGGATGTTGTTACGGGACACTGTACGTTTATGAATTAAGAATGCGCCAATGTGGAATGGTAGATGAGCTTGGCCCTTTTTTTAGATCTCATTTCTTTTGAGTGTGTAAGGTTTGGCTGTATTTTTACAAGTTTTTGTTATGTGTGGGTTTCTGTTAACTTTGTCTCTTGTTGACGGACAATGTCAACAAAAAACGCATTTCAATCGGAGATCGTGTTCGTTTTTTAAAGTGAGACGTGACACACGTCCAAACGGACGAACTTAATCGTGAAAACAGTGCATGGGTGATACTTTAACCTGCCTATTAATTTTCTTCTAACGAGCATGTCTTTATTTTTATTTTCTGCTCCAGACTACGATGGTACCAAAGATGCACTTGCAATGTGCACTGATAGTAATTGTGACGTGTTTCGTCCAGATCAGCGTCTCGGTTGAAGTATCGCTGGAAGACCGAGTGAACCAACAGTGCATCAATCTTTGTGTGTGTGATACACATGGAGGAAATGTTTACGTCAGCTGCGACAAACTAAACATCGATTATGTACCGACTGGTCTGCCCATTGAAACAACCCATCTATTCTTGAGGAACAACCAATTCCAAAATGTGACTAACAAAACTTTCCAAGACACGAACATACCCAACCTCTACTCTCTTGACGTCTCAAACTCGAACGTAACAATAATTGAAGAAAACGCTTTTAAAAACACTTCGTTTGAATCCCTCCAAGAACTTTTCCTTTCAAACAATAGTCTGTTCGATACCCAACAACTAATTGACGTTATTGAAAGTTTTCAAAAACTGAAATTCATTGACATATCACACAATAATGGTCTTGACTGTAATTACATTTCAAACTATTTCAGTCATAGCGGACGTGTTATAACTATTGATTGTGTGTATAATTATACTTTATTGCCTACAACAGTTGAAACTATAGAACCACCGAGTGAGTCTGAAATTCAGGTACCCCGTCAACGCAAATCTGACCTTGACTCAACAGAGACAATTTCAAAAGAAATCATCGATCACTTCGCATTTAGGTCAACAAACTCTCCAGAAGACAAGGGGTCTCCCGAAACGGTTGAATCTACTAGCCCTGCAACCTCTTCCATGACTATGTCTATTAACTCTTCAACCACAACCATGGTTGAGTCTACTAGCCCTGCAACCACAAACAGGGTTGCGTCTCTTGCTACCACAACCGAGGTTGAATCTACTAGTTCTTTAACCTCAACAACGGTTGCGTCTTCAAGTTCAATATACACAATCACAACAACAATGACAATCACAACGGCAGACCCAAGTGAATCTGAATCATTTGTATACGCAACTTGGTTCATACCTGTTGTTGCTGTGGTTTGCATTGTTTTAATTGTGTTTTGTTTATTGATTGGATTGGAGGGGTACTCCCAAAAAATAAACCCAACTCCAAATCGAGGAAGACGATACCGAAATGTACTATTAATTTTTATGAAATTCAACTTAATTCAACGATCAAAAAAGGGAAAGTTTTATTTTTGATTTTTTTTTTTTTCCCTTTTTGAAAAACACTTTCCATAAAAACCTTATTTTTGTGAATTTTTAATTACTGTGTTTTTTTATTTAAATAACACCTTTTTCAATTTGGGAATTTGGGGGCCGTTTTGTTTTTTTTTTGGGTCCAGAGGGCAAGGTTACTCATGATCGCCCAATGTTGGGGGTTCCCTCCCAAAAAATACTGTAATAGACGACCCTCATTCGGGGGGAAATAGTTGTGTGGTTTGCGGTAATTTCGGGGAAGTATTATTCAACTATTTGATACTTCTTACATAGTATTTAGAAAATTTTTCTTTTTCCAATTTTTTAATTTGAAAAAAAAATTATAAAAATCCCAAAAAATGTCACAAAAAAAGCACGAATCGTAGTGTTTTAAAGTCCAAATTTAAAACCCAATACCCAAAAAAATAAATAAAAATAAACTTGGAATATCTTAAAAATTGGACTAAAACACGGAGAAATTATTTTCCTTCTCAAATTCCCCTCACGGGTTTTGTATTTTTTAATATTTTTTTTTTTTCCCCCAAAAAGAAAAAGGTAATAAAAAACCAACATATCCCCCATATAAACTACTACACTACTTTCCCTTCATCAATAGACCCAGCCACAAGTGTCATGTGTCTAGCCAGGGGATCAAACTTTTGGCCCAGAAACCCGCGTTTACCAAGGCAAATTTAAAATTTTTAATAAAAGTAAATGTTTTTTCCATACAATTTTTTTTTTGGGTTTTATAGTTTTTTGTTTGGTTTTTTTTCATTTTAAATGCTCTATGGTCTATGTACCCCCAAACGAAGTTAGCCTATTTCGTACCCTTTGGGTCATCTCTAGGATGGGGCCTTTTGGTTTATAGAAATGATTTATGTTTTTTCGTCCCCATGCATTCGCCTATTGGGGTTAGGGGGAATCTTTTCAAAAACTCCCTTTCTCGAAACACTGAGGGGGTTTTATCATAAAAAACGGGGGATTGTATTGTGGCGCTATAAAGTGAAACACCGTTACCGCCCGAGCTAAGGGGGGCCGGGGGACGGTCGTGTGTCTTAAAAAAATGGCTTGTGAAATGGATCGCGGTTGGTTTTCGGAGACTCCTGGCCCCCCTTTGGGCTTACCACACATGGGTTTTACCCTTATTTATTGGTTTTTTTGTTTTGTACACAAAATGGATGCTTTGACCAAAACCCCGAAAACACACACCGAGCATGTCATTTTGCATTTCATTTTAAACAGCTTTTAAAATTTGTGGTAGATTTTTTCCCTTTCTTGACTGGGGACTTAGTAAAACCTATTTTGAAACTATATAAAAAACGGGATTTTTTGGGTTGGGGACGGTCTAGCTTGGTGACTCCCTACCCTAAGTAAATTTTTCAGCTATGAAAAGTTTTTCCCCAGAGCTTTCTACCCGTTTGGGGCTTTCCCATTGAGGAATGGTTTAAATTGGGAAATTGGGGGGGACGGGAAAACAGAAAAGGGGGTGCAAACAGCTTTTAAAGTTAAGGGCCCCACATTTTGGGTTTGGGTTATCATTAAAAATTTGTTTTTAATGACCAGTGAATATGAAACCTAAGGCTATTTCTAATCTCTGATAATTTACGTATTTCTTTTCCCCCCCACTCCCCTAAATAAAAACGCTAATTTACCCCCGGGGGTTAAAGGAAGGGGGGGAAAAATAAAAAGGGGGCTGGGTATTTGGATGAACGAAGCGAGCAAACAGGGGGAAAGCAAAGATTCCATCCTACTAAAGGGAAAGAAAAAATCCGGTATTTTTTTTTTTTTTCTTTTTGTATTATTTGTGTTTTTTTTAAACCCCACATTCCGGCAAAACCCCATACCCCAATTGCGATAAAATTTTTTAGGGGAGGCTTTCGAAATCTCAAAATTTTGATCTGCCACGTTTTTGGCGCCATCGATAATTTATTTCTCATCAAAATCGCAATTTTCGTTTTTTTTTCTTTTTTTAAATCAATTCTTCAACTTATAACACCAAAAGGCTTTTTTCCGTTGTAATGACAGAACCTTAACTTTTTAATTTTAAATATATTCTTGTGAAATTTGAGAGCAATCAAAAAAATTTTTCTTATAAAAATCCCCAATTTTACTATTTTTTCCCCTTTTTAAAAATTAGTTTTTTCTTTTTTTTAAAATTTTTTCGACTTAGTAATTTTTTGTAAAGACCCAACGAAAATCTGCATAACCCTGGCTCTAAATGCACAAAAACACAACGCGCCCCCTAAAAAGCTTTTGCGAATTTTCCCTAGTGAAAGATACAATGATACCCCTGGTTTATTCTGACACCGGTGTACCATTTCCCCCAATCATTTTTTTCCAATCGTCAGTGCGGTGGTTAAAGGGTTGAAAAATTACGTGTGAGTTTCAAAATTGGAATCAGGGGTTCAAATAAAAGCTCTTTAAACCCTAAACTAATTTTTTTCTAGGTTTTCCCCCAACCTTTAAATTTGCAATTGAAAGAAATAAACCCTTTTAAACAACCCCAGGCACCCCCCTAATACAATAATTTTAAAAAATTCCCAAAAATCCCTATTTACCCCTTTAAAGAGGGGCATGCTTTCCCACCCGGGGGCGGGTTTTTTCCAAGAAAAATTTAAACAATTTAAATTTTTTATCTCTGGTCCCATTTTTTGGCAATCCCAAAAATTCATCACTTTCGATTCCCCCGGGAGTTAAACCGAACGAATGGGTCTACAAACTTTCAAAATTGTACATGCCTTTAAAAGTAATAGTGAAAAAAAGTTCTTTTGAAAAAAAAAATTTTTTTAAAAGGGTTTAAAAGGGGGTGACCCAAAATTAAAGGGTTTAAAAATATTTTAAAGGGCCTTTTAAGGCTGATATAAAAAATATATATTACTTTAAAAAATAAAAATTGTCTTCAATTGTCTATAAAAAACCAAATTGTTGGAAGAGTATTATTAATTTAACTTTCGTGTATTATTATTGTTTTTTATTTTTTATGTTAATTTTATTTTTACCTGCCCAGGGACGGGATAGATGGGCCCTGTGGGATTGTTAATTAAAAAATTTTAAGTTAAGGGTTTTTAAAAAAATTTTTAAAAACAATCTTTATTTTGAAACCCCACAAAAAATTTTTTTTGGGAAAAAGGGAAACCCTATAAAAAGCAATGAGATCCAACACATAAAAAAAATTTTTAAAAGACAGTCAAGCAAAAAACCCTTTGAGATCTTAAAAAAGGGGTAAAGGGCTTTTCCCCCTTTCTACTTTTCGCGCGGGCCTATTCTTAAAAACCCCACTACCTTTGCCCCTTGACTGCACCCTTGAAAATTTTGGCCCAAAAAAATTTGCCCCCAAAAAACAAATTACATTTATAAAAATATTTTTAAAATAAGATTAAAAAAACAGAATGCGCCCCCAATATTACGTTTAAAAAATTCACGGGGCTGCTACTTCTTTTGTAGACGGCCCTGGGATCCAGCGTAAGCAAATTATGGTTTGGGTGCCCTTTTTTCCCGAGGCGGGGGTTATTTTTTACCGGGAAAAACCCTCCAATATGCAGTGAAAGGAGCTGTCCATCGCCAAACCTCTGGCTTTTTTATAAAACCAGGGGAGAGACATCGAGCTCCACGACCAATCCCCAAAAAAGGCAGACTATAAAAAAATAGTTAAAATTTGGGGAAAAGTTTAATTTAGTGTTTTTTTAAAATTTTTTTATATTTGTTTAAATTTAGCTTAAAAATTTAAAAGGGTCATGACGAGATTTTAAAGAAAAAAATTTTAGAAGGAACTCCAGGGATTGAGTCCCCCAACTTTTTTTTACTCGATGGCAAAGTTTTCTTTGAAAACCATTTTGGGGAAGTAAATTGAGAATTGTGACAATGATTATTTCGCTTGTATTTATATTATTTTTACTTTAAATTTATCAATTTATTTACTTTTGGTATATTTTATGCAAAAATGTTTTTTTTGTAGCTTATCAAGAAGAAAAAAGGGGCCCCGGGCCCCTGGGGCCCTTTAAAATTTTAAAAAATTTAAAAAAAGAGACTTTTATTATTTCATTATGATACTTTTAAATTTAAATTTAAAAGGCATGGCCTACGTTCTTGTTTAAATAATTACAATCCCGGGTTGAAGACAATAAAAATGTAAATAATTAAAAAACTAGGAGAAAAATAAAAAAACATAGGACTAGTGATCGAGTTCTTATTTGTTTTTGACCCCAAAAGTTGGGGAAGGGGAAAAACTATCTTTTTCGAAGGGCCCCATAAAATTTATTTTGGGCTTTCTATTTTTTTTGTTAGGTTTTAATTTGTAAAAAAAATTTTATAAATTGCGTTCAGGTAAAGATAATTTTGTTCATGAGATTTTCTCCAGCATTTCCCAAACAGGAGATAGTGTAGAAATTAAAAAAGGGCTACATGGCAGGTCATTAGCAAACGGAAAGGGAAACGGTGGCGCGTTTGATATTTTACCATAACTCCTGCCCGACATGAAAATTTTTAGTAAAAAGACCCATTATTCATTAAAATTTTACTTGCTTCTCTTAAAGCGTTTTAAAAACATAACTTTCAGTACATGAAAAATAATTTCCCCTTTATATGCACTTTTCTTAGGGGAGTGTAGGGTTTAAAAAAATAAGCTTGTTTGTTTTTTTTATTTACCCATCAAAAAACACCCCATGTTTTTGATTTTATTTGATTTTGTTTTTTTCCATAAAATTAAATTTAAATTTTCATTCACAGTTTAGAAAAAAGTGTTGTAAGAAACCCTATAAAAAAAAAATTTAATCAGCAAAAATTGAAATAATGCGTTAAAATAATACCGGAATTTTTTAATAAAGAAAAAAAACATATTTTTAAAAATTTTTTAAAAAATTTCCCCAATAAAATTCAAAAACCCTTTTTTTACAAAACAAATTTAGGCCTGCTTAAAAATTCTAACCCTTTTTTTTGGAGAACCGCGGAAACAATTTTTGTTTTTTAACAAATTTTTGCGTGCTTTTTTTCGGGGTTTTGTTTTTCGTTTTTATTTCCTGAAAAGATAAAAGGGGTTTCACACTCAAAATAACCCTAATTAAAAATTTTCAAACAAAATTGTTCTACGCTTTTACTGGTTATGGGTTTACCTCTATAAGCAAATTTTCCCGATTATTTTCATTTTTTACGTGGGCAAAAAAAATAGGATTTCACTAAAATTCAATGGGCAGGGCCTTGTTCTTTTTGGGAGGAACTCGGCTAAAACGTTTGAGGGGCCACCGCCACCGTCTATGTGTTTGCCCCCTAGGGGGGGGAAGAAGGGGTGGGGGCGTGACCCGGTGCCTTTTTGTACCCGCTCCCTGAGAATCGCCAGCAGAAACCTAAAACACACATCCCAAATAAGGTCAAACATTTCGTGCCCCAGATTTTTTAATCAAAAAATAAGAAATTTTTAAAGGTTGAGTAATAAAAAATTTTTTACTTTGGAATAAGAAAAAATCGAGTGCCGACTGCCGGGGCCCCACGTTTCTTCCATTCACAATGCCCGCCGCACGGAAGTAAGGCCCCGGGAAAATGGAAGCCCACGGTGGACTTTTATTTTTATTATTGAATTAAAAGAAGACGTTCATGAAAGTTGTGAAATGTTTGTGTGCCACGTGGTGGAAACCGGGGAGAAAAAGTTTTTGGCTGTAGAAAAATTTTGGAGATTGTTTTGGTTCTCGCCCACGTGGGGTCGGGAAAGATCGGTAAAAAACTTTGCAACATGGGGGTTTAACTACGGGGAAAAAAAAAACAAATAAACACGAGGGGGTTATCTTGATCATTTTTTTTGCCCCAAACCCAAATTGTGACGGGGATAAACCGGGGGGGTTTACCCCTCCTGTTTAAGATTTCCCTGTCTTGAGACATCGTTTGAAGAAGCCTCGTATACCCACGAAATACCCACGACTATGCCTTGAGTGTAATTTCCCCTGAAGCTGGAAGTAATGACAGTTTAAGGGAAAGCAAATCTTACTGCAACATTTTGGGGAATCCTTTCCCAACTAAAAAAATTTTTTATTTATTATAAAATTTTAAAAAATTGTTGTTTAAAAAATTCCGTACCCGTTTGGGAAAAATTACCTTTTTTTCTTGGGTCCCCATGCTTTTTTTACATGCCTGACTTTTTATTTCCCGGGAAAAACAAAAGATGAGGATGCGACTCCGTACGGGGTTTAAAATAAAAATTGTGACTATTTTTGACGAACCCCGGGGGGGGGTTTTTTGGGATAAATAAAGACCGGTGACAAAAACTGTGCTCCCATAGCCCCGGGCCCCGGGGGTTGGGCTCCCGGTTCATTTAAAACCTGGCTCTCGAGGGGCGTGCGGGAATGAAGGAAAGGGTTGTTGGGAGTGCGGCATAACGAGTTTTTTGTAAACATGACCCAAGATCATTAAAATTTATAAAATTTTTAATCGTTGCTAAAATTTGTCCCCTTCGCAGAAAAGGTTTCCCAGATCTATGATACTAATTAGGAAAATTTTAATTGTTGGGTAAAATATCTATGAAATTTTCGGGGTTTAAATTTCCATCTTTCATTGTATTAATGAAATTTGAAAACTCCCAATAAAAAAATAATCGTGCCTAGCACGAAATGAAACTTAGTTTACACAGCATGGTAAAAAGCGTGGTAAAATGTTCATTTTTTCGTGGCGAGGGTCATAGAAATTTTAAACCAATCTATTTTTTTGGGGGGGGTGGGGGGAGTGTCTTTAAAACCAAAGTTTAAATCTGGGCTCCCAAATAAAAAATTTAAGAAATAGAAACACATATTATTTAAAACGCGAAAAAGACGAAAATTTAGTAAAAAAATAATATTTTTTTTTTAGAGAATGATTTATTTGTGTAGGTTTTTTTATGTGGGGCCTTACTATATGCGTGTTTGTTTTTTCTTTTATAATTTTTAACCGGACATGCAAAAATATTTTTCAACTGAAAACTGATGCAGCATAAAAATTTGTATAGACAATTAATGGAAGTGCTATCCATTTTCCAAGTTTTTTGGGAAAAAAATAAGGAATTGCACAAAATATTTTACTGTAAATTTTTCATCCTGAAAAACTACGGGTTGGGTTTTAACACTGCATTGCCCAACTGCGCTTTTCAATCTGGGGGGCCCCTCCGACTTTAAAGAGCGCAAAATTTTATTGTAAAACAACAGTTTAAAAGCCCACCTTCTACAATGATGGTTTTAACGTAAAACTCACTGCAAAAAACCCCTGATATACGCGTGATCGAGTAGGCAAATTCCCAAGTAGGATGGGCTAACGAAAAAGATTTTTGAAAAAGTGTTAGTATGCACTTTAATGAGCCGCCAAAAAGGGATGAGAATAATGTTTTTTACAGTTTTTTTTAAAACCAAATTTTAAGATTTCAAACAAAAAATGTTTTTGAAAAAAAAATTTTCCATAAACGAATTTAGTTTTAATGTTAGAGATATTTAGAAGAAATAGTTTGCAGGGTTTTTCCCCAAACGGTAAAAGTCTACGTTTGAAAAATTGCTTTTTTTTTATAAAATAATTTAATAAAAAAACTACAGGAAATTTTGTAGTATACTTGACCCAAAACGAAAAAATTGCAGCTGTTTTTGTATGGTGGGTTTTAAGAATGAATGCTCGGAAAAAGAACTTTGGCCTTTGTACGTATGAAAGAGAAATATTTTTTTCCCAACCAAGCAAAAATTATCTGTGCTAGACCCAAAAAGGGTTTTTCCTCCGTGTGCTAGATCCACGCTGAGTTTAGCGTGAAAAAAGTTGACAAATTTGTTACTTTGGGAAAAAAAAAACCAAATTTTCGAGCCACCTGCATTCTTTTTTGGGCCCACTATTTTTTTTACTCCCCAATGAAATTGTATGTGGAAATGCAAGCCATTATGAACGAGAAGGTGGAAATTTTTTAAAAATTTTTTTGTTAACGAGCATTCTATTATAATTTTGGGCACGGCATACAAAAACCCTTTAGAAAGGGGTAAACGCTTTGTAAATTTTTATTTTTCTCCTGTAACTCTTCAGATTTCGGGTCTTAATTAAATAATAATACGGGGGAAAATGTATTGTTATAGCATGGGGTGGCGTGTTTTAAATTTAAATTTGCGGTTTTTTAATCTTAAAAATCATTAAAACCGTAGTTATATAAAAACCTCGTTTTTAACTTTTAATTTTTTTTTACTCTTTTTGAAGGAGTTTTAAAGCGGCAAGTTTTTCAGCGAGGTTAAAAAGTTGTTTTGGGTCATGACATGATTTTACGTAAGGTAACATTATGCGTTGGGACTTTTTAAAATATGTTTCGACAAACTTTTTAAATTAACACAAAACCCCCGGGGGCAGCAACCTCAGTTTAAAACTTTTCCCCTTGGGGAATAAATGGGAAAAGTGAAAAAGGAAAATAAAAAAGTTTGTAAAAATTAAAATTAAAAGGGTTTGGGTTGTAAGAAAAAATAAATAAAGCAAAATGCATTTAACAAAAAAAACGCATTTCGTTTACTGAAACATCTTGAGAACCCAAAAAACAAAGCTTGGCGTGTGGTAAAATGGCTTAGACCCGGGACCTTCCCCAAAACGGGTTATCCCCGCTCGATGGGCCCAAAAGGGTATTTCCTCGAATTTTTCCAACCCCGGAACCTTTGTACATATTGTCCCGGGTTTATCAGTCATTTCATTTGCTATTTTTTTGTTGGATGTATGGGTTTTTTATGTAAAAATAGCCCAGTTAAGTTTATGATTTTTGAGCCGGCACCTTCAACCCCAAAGCATGGTTTACTCCCCCCTGATGGGCCAAAAGGATATTTTTTCGATGTTTCCACCACCCGGGAAAATTGGGACATATTAAGGCGGTTTTATAAGTCATTAAACTATTTTTTTGTTGGATGTAGGGGATTGTTCCCTGTAACCCTAGTATTAATTTATGGGCTTTATACCCGGGCAAACCCCCAACCCCAAACACGGATATACTCAATCTGATTAGCCAAGAGGGTATAAAAGAGTGGTTCCAACCCCGGAACCTTGTTGTACTTATAAGCCCCCAATTACCCAGTCATTAGTTTTTGTTTTTTTGGGTGTAGGGATTGTTTATGTTTAAAGTAGCAAAATAAGTCCCTTGGGCCTTTTGACCCCGGGACCTCCCACCAAGCACGGGTTTTACCCCCTCCCTGATGAACAAGAGGGTATAAATTGGGGGTTCCACCACGGAAACCCTTTTTTTTTCTTTTAAGCCCAATGATCATCAATTTTAGCTATTGTTTTTTGGGTGTAGTGGATTGTTTATGTAAAAGTAGCGGTAATTAGTCCCTTTCTTTCAGACCCGGCACCTCCACCAGCACGGATATTTCTCTCCCTGATGAGCCCAAAAGGGTATAAGGGGGGTTCCACCCCCCGGAACCTTTTTTGTACTTTCAGCCGAAAAGATCAATCATTGCTATTGGGTTTTTTTGGGTTTTAGTGGATTGTTTATTAAACCGGGGAAGCCCAAAATAGTCAAATTAATTTAGACCCGGCACCTCCCCCAAAAACACGGATTTTACTCGCTCTGATGAGCCAAAAAGGGATAAAAAAGGGGGGTTCCACCACGGAAACCCTTTTTGTACTTTTAAGCCGAATGATCCTCATTGCTATTGTTTTGTTGGGGGGGAGTAAAATTTTTTTATGTAACCCTAAACGAGTATGTCTTGACTTTAGACCCGGGGACCTCCCCCAAGCCCCCGGTATACCCCTCCCCTTTATGAGCCAAAGGGTAAAAATGGGTGGTTCCACCAAGGAACCTTTTTTGTACTTTCAGCCGAAGGGTCAGTATTAGCTATTGTTTTGTTGGGTGTAGGAAATTTTTTATGAAAAAGTAGCCAGAATTAAATCATGAAATTTTAGACCGGGGCCCCACCAAGCACGATATAAATAAATCTGATTACCAAGAGGGTATATGGGTTTGGGTTTCCCCCACGGAAACCCTTTTTTACTTATAAGCCCAATGATCAAACATGCTTTGTTTTTTTGGGGTTTTGTGGATTGTTTTTTGTAAGTAGCAAGTTTTCGTCCCCGACTTTAGGGCCCGGCAAACCCCCACCAAGCACGGATATACTCACTCTGATGAGCCCCAAAAGGGTATAATGGGTGGTTCCCCCACCGGGAAACCCTTTTTTACTTAAAAAGCCAATGATTTAGGCCCTTAGCTATTGTTTTGTTGGGTGTAGTGGATTGTTTATGTAAAAGTAGCAAGTATAGTCCCTTGGGCTTTAGAAACCCCCGGGACCTCCACCCCCAAACCGGGTATTTCTCACTCTGATGAGCCAAAAAGGGTATAATGGGTGGTTCCACCACGGAACCTTGTTGTACTTATAAGCCGAATGGATCAGTCATTAGCTATTGTTTTGTTGGGGGGTATGGGTTGTTTTTTGTAAAAGTAGCAAGGGAAGTCATGACTTTTGACCCCGGCACCTCCACCAAGCACGGATATACTCACTCTGATGAGCCAAGAGGGATAATGGGGGGGTTCCACCACGGAAAACCCTTTTTGTACTTTAACCGAAAAGATCAGTCATTAGTAAATTTTTTTTGTTGGGTGTAGGGGATTGTTTTTTGTAAAGTAGCAAATTTTTAGTCTTGACTTTAGACCGGGGACCCCCACCCAAACCCCGGAATATACTACTTTTTGATGAGGGGCCCAAAAGGGTTAAAAATGGGTGGGTTCCACCAAAGGAAAACCCTTTTTGTACTTAAAGCCGAAAGATTCCCGTTCCCTTAGTATTGTTTTTTGGGGGGTTTTAGTGGATTGGTTTTTTGTAACGTAGCGAGTATTTCTTTACTTTAAGAAACCCCGGGACCCCACCAAGCACGGAAAATAAAAAACCCAAAAATCTGAGAGCCAAGAGGGGGATAATGGGTGGTTCCACCCCCGGGAAAAATTTTTGTTTCTTCCCAAAACCGAAAGATCAGTCATTAGCTATTGTTTTGTTGGGGGTTTTTTTGGGTTTTTTTTATGTAACCCTAGCAAGTTTTAGTCAGACCTTTTTACCCGGGACCTCCACCAAGCACGGATATACGCGCCTGGTGGCCCCGGTTCATGAATGAAATTTTTTTTTCGTGACTTTTGTCAAAAGGAGTGTTTGGGTTTTCTCGGGACCCCCTTTTTACTTCTCAAATTTTAATAGGTTATAAAGTAATAAAAAACAACAAAGCGAAGTAGCTGCTGGTATCGTAGGCATGTGAACTCCCACGGGGGCCGTGGAATCAATAATAAATGATAAGATTTACAATCCCAGCGAGCCCCAAAGGGAAAAAAATTTAAATCCAATAAATTCCCCCGAACTTGGCTAAAAAGACTAACCCTTTGAGGGATTTGGAAACCTTTATTATACTCAATGGGGGCTATACCGTTATAAAATTTAGCTACCCCCGGTTTTAATAGCGGTGTACTATAGCCTCCGGTGTAGGCGGGTTTTATGTCAAATAAAAATTTTTAAAAAAAAATTTTTTGCACACAACACGTTATTATTTTTTATATTCTGAGGGAAAAAAAGATTAATTTAAAAGGTTTTACTCCCACTTCATACATTAAACAAATTAATTAATCTGAAACCCCAAAGGCCAATTATTTTTTGAAATATTAAATACCTTTAAATAAGTTTTGATACGTTTGGGCGGCTGTAGTTTTTAAAAAAATTTTAAACTTCCCAGCAAAGCCAAATACATGTTGTCCCCTTTTAGAAATTAAGAAAATTTTCCATTTAAACCAGTGCGGCTTTTTTGTAACTAATCCTCTTGTGTTTTTTTAACTTTCCCCTTTACGAAGTTTTTATATTAATTCAACGATGAAAAATTCTCTCCCGAACAAAAAGCTTATATTTTTAATGAAACTTAAGATATACGCACAAAAGGGGGGGTTTTTTAAAATTTTTTTGGGGGAAATAAAATTTTTAAATTTTAAATTTTTAAATTTAAGGGGTCCAAAAAACAAAATTTTAAAATCAAATCGCTTATTTCCCTAATTGAGCCCTCCAAAAGGTGGACGCCACCCTGGTTTATCCGGGTTTTATATATAACGGGGGATTGTCTTTTTTGCCAATTTCACACTTCCGGCATGCTGAGAAAAACCCAGTAACCCAGTTTGAAAATTCGTCGGTTCATTTGGTGTCACTCGGTTCTTCGTTTTTTAAAATAACTATAGAACAGTAGTTTTGGAGCAATAACATCATAAATAGTATTTTGAGACGACCAAAAGTAAAGCTATTTTTGAACATTTTTTTTCGTCCATGCGTACGTACTCCCAATATTGCGGCTTTTTTAGAGCATTTTTGAGGATCATTTTATCAAAAAGTATATGAGTTGGATGGCCGATATTTTTACCATATATAGTTTACACTTACCTGTGACTAGGACATGTGAAGAATTTTTAAATATATTGCCTACATGGATTGTTTGCGTTTTCTGGTACGCTGAGAGTATTTGTACCGGAAAATGTAAAAAAATCGTATAACGCAATATTTTAAAGATTTTTTTTAATATCACATGTTCTTGTAACAGGTAAGTGTAAACTATGTTAAAAATATCAACCATCCAACTTGTAAACTTTTTTATAAAATGATCCACAAAAATGCATTCTTTAATAAAGCCGCAATATTGGAAGTATAGGCCTATACGTATGGACGAAAAAATGTTCAAAAATAGTTTTGGTCTTCTCAAAAGACTTTTTACGATGTTCTTACTCCAAATCTACTGTTATATATAGTTATTTTGGGGGAAAAATTAAATTTTTGTGCCCCCCACACCTATTTCCCCGGTCAACCGCCCAATATGAAACCAAGCAAATTCTTTTTTCTACCAGTAGCCTTACGTAGGCTCTACATACTTTGAAATAAATACAAACCCTTGTGAGACGTAGCGTATATATAACATGGCTACTAAGGCGTACATTATTAACTAACATTGTCGAAAGTGAACTTACAAAACTAACCGTCCAATTAATTGTAGGAAAATCCAAACATCAAAACGTAAGATTCACGTGAAATATGCATTCTCCCAACTGCCAGTTCAAAGTTGCCTGTAAAGAACGAGCGTAGTATTCACAGAAGGAGTTTCCTCAACTACTGACTCGAACTTACTACACCATTCCCACGAACTTCAAAGTACAACAGTGGAGTTAACATCACTGACAGAGCATGGAACAATCTGAGGTTGAATTCCGAAACACCTGCTCTGTTGGTAAGCTCAAACAACAAGGTAATAACCGAGGGCTCAATACAAAATAAAACAGTTTATGCAAAACAAAGCAAATTTCTAACGCTCGCTTGCCCGTCTTTCTGTTTTAGGGTTTTTTTTAATTCCGAGAAATCACACCTAGTTGGGGTAAATTTTGGGGAAACACACAAAGTGGTTAATTTCAGGGCGGACGCGCACTTCTTTTTGGAAAAAAGATTCTCTGGTTTTTGCACTACACAATGATAGTATTTCGGGATTGCGATTTTTAGTCCCCTATTTTTTTCTGCCCCACTCAGGGAAAACAATCTAAAAACCCCCCCCCCCGATTTTAAAAATTTTTGCCTGCGGGCGCTTTTTGATTGAGGGGGTTTGGCCCCCCCTGCCGCCTGTGGGCCCGAAAATTTGCTTTTTCAGCAAATTTTACTTTGAAAAAATGGTGCCCCCACCCACGGGCCTCGTCCTCCCCCGGGCCGCCCCCCCCCCCCCCCCCCCCGAAGGAAGGAGATCCCCCAAGCATCTACCCACTTATTATTTTTGAAATTAACCACTGATTCACATCAAAAACATCACACACATAGAATGCAAATTGTGGATTTACTTTGTTGAAAACGGAATTTTATTTTAATTAATTCCACTTTTTCGGGGGAATGCCCAAAAATAAAACCCATTGTCCCAATTTGGAGGTCAAATTGGGGATTTTTTTTTGAGGGCGTTTAACACACACGGACCTACGAGGATTCAGTATATTAAAACCAAAAATAATACTAAATACTAATAAAACATTAAATGAAAAATATACTATATACTATACTATAGTAATATAATTTGGGGGCCTCCCATTTGACCCCTGATGGACGGGAAAAGAAAGAAAAAGCATGTACGGAGCTTTTTCTCAATACAAAAAAAATCCTTTGGGAAAAAAACTATAACGTGAGCTTGGGAAAAGCGAAAATGGGAACCACGACCCACGCCACGTACAAACGTTATAAATGAACGCTGTGACAAACATAAGACGGTTTTTGAACAAATTCTGTGAAACTTAGGCCTACCTAAAGAAAAGAATCTTTAACATCATCAGCCTTTGATGTATAAATGTTTTTATTTTTCTGTTTTTTTAAGTTTCGCAAAACACATTCAAACAAAAAAATTTTATAGAGGGGCAAATCAAAAAAAACTGAAAAATTGGGAAAAAACTTTCTTTTTACTTTCATTTCATTGCCCTTTTGAAACCCCCACAAGTTTGAGGTCATTTGTTTGCCTTTACGAAAAAAATCCCCCACAGAACAAAATAAAATGGCACGTACGCCCCCCCTTTAGCGGGGTGGGGATGGGGGAAAAAAGGGGGTGGAACCCTTTAAGCTCGAGCCCCCCGGGATCGTTGTTACTTGGTCGCAATTTTTTGCTTTAGGTTTAGAAAACCCTGCCCACAGAGTGAATTAATTTGGGCCCTTATTATACATTATTATTGAGAGGATTAGTAAAATGTCGTTGATTGCAGCTTGATCATGTAAAACACAAGTTTCTTTAATGTTATCTTCGTCGACCAAATTATTTTGTTTTTTCGAGTAGTGAACAAAATAATTACGAAGCCGACATTCTAGCATAACAGCACTTTCCTCTGAAAATTGATTAATTTTTCCTGCGTATAATGCTCAAACTTAATCTCAAACAAAACAAAACATCGTAGTACCCCGAAAAATAATGTCTCGTATTTCAATATGTTACTTCTATCTGCGCATGGGATTTTGATACGGTAATCTATAGTGTGTGGGCTATCTACCCGTCAGCTGCCCATCTTCCAGGCTGTTGGTTCGAGTGCCAAAACGGGCCCCCTACAGACAAGGGTTTGTGTGGGGGGGACGATAAAAGCTATTAAATTCTCGGGGGATTAACTTTTTAGTATCTGAAAGGGAAAATATCAAATTTCAAATTTTGTTAAAAAACCCAAAAACAAAAATTAAAAAAAAAATGTATAAATATCCACTCATACGCGAAACCCCTCTACACGAAGATGGGTGGAAAGCGTATATATAGCCTATAGAATTAGTCGATGTGAAACAGTTCATAAAACCCTGTAGCCAAAAAACTCGCCCGACTTTCGATTAAAAAACCCCCAAAAACTTTTTTTGAGGGTTTTTTTATACTAGGGGTTAGTAGTTTCCCTAAATCATTTTTTTTAAAAGTTGGGAAATTTTTATACCAATACAAAATGATTTTTTGTAGGTTAATGATAATAAATTTAAAATTGCGAGCCTTAAAGCCTGGGCTTCATACATAAGTCGTATAAATAAACAATATAGGGAAAAAAAAATTAAAAACAATACATTTTTAAAAAAACGCTTTTTAAAAATCAAATATCATATTCATTTTCCCAATACTTACCCAATTATAGGAAAAAAAAACCTTGGGCATTCATGGGCGGCTAACCAAATAGGGGGTGTTCAAAAAATTATTGGATGACGAAGCGAAAAATTTCCCCCTTTAGTACACTGGAAAAAAAAATTCCGGTGTTTTTGTTGTTTTTTTGTTTTTTTTTGTATTTTTTCTGTTAACACGATTACGGGTAAAATTTAAAAATCCCGAAATTTCCCAAGGAAAAATTTTTTGGGGGACCTTCGGGAAAACCTTAGAACTGCCACGTTTTTGAGCGCAATCGAAAAAATTTTTTCTCATAAAAAACGCAATTTTTGATTTTTTTTTATTTTTAAACATTTCTTGACTTAAAAACACCTACCCTGCTTTTTTCCCAATTTTTAAAAGATTTTTTTACAGAACCTTTTAAATTTTTTGAATGGGAAATATTCGGGGAAATATTTTTGCGCAATCGAAAAATAATTTCTTATGCAAATCGGGAATTTTTAAAGTTTTTTTTTGATTTTTAAAATTTTTTCGGGGTTTTTTAACACCTAAATGCTTTATCCTATTGTAAAAGATTTTTTTCCAGAATCTTAATTTTTGAAATTTGGGTACTTTGTGTGAAATTTTTAGCACAATCAAAAAATTAATTTTTTAAAATTAATTGCAATTTTTTAGATTTATTTTTTATTTTTTTAATTTCTTCGAAATTTTAACACCCTTTCATGGGTTTTATCCATTTTATGATTTTTCCCCCAGATCCTTTTAAATTTTATAATTAGTAATTTTGTGTGAAAAATTTTAGCGGATTCGAAAAAAAAAATTCGTTTTTTTAAAAACGCCCCAATTTTTTGCTTTTTTTTGTTTTTAAACAATTACGCTCATCCAACAACGCGCCGAAAAAGCGTTTGCAAGCTTCCCAGTGATATTTTTACAAAACCTTAAAATTTTTTGAAATTTTTTATTTGTGTGAAATTTAAGCGCGCCGAAAAAATAATTTCTCAAAGGGGGAAAACGCAATTTTAAAGCTTTTTGTTTAAAAAAAAAAATTACCCCTCATCCACAAGCACCTGAAAAAACGTTTGCGAAGCTTCCCATATTTAAATTTTGGGTGAGCGTTTGCGAGCGAAGCGAAAGATTTTCCCTTTCACCTACATGGGAAAGAAAAAATCCGGAATGTTTTTTTCTTTCTTTTTTTCTTTCTTTTTTTTTTATTTTTGGGTTCCCGTGACCACGGGTTTCCCGGGTTTAAACCCAAAAACTCCAATTGTGATGAATTTTATGGAGGTCTATGAAATCTTTTGGGAAAGAAGAAAATGCACGGGGGGGGGAAAAAACGATCAAAAAATTATTTCTCATGAAAAAACGAAATTTTTCGATTTTTTTTCGATTTTTAAAAAAATTTTTCGAACCTTAAAAAACATCTACATGCTTTTTCCGGTTGTAATGATTTTTTCAAAGAACTTTAATTTTATGATTAAATTATTTCGTTTTAAATTTGGGGCGCAAACCGAAATTTTTTTTTTTAAGTAAAATTTGCAAATTTTTCGATTTTTAAAATTTTTTTAAAACATTTTTTCGAAATCTAACACCTACATGCTTTATCCCATTTTTATATTTTTTTTTACGGGAAACCTTTAAATTTTTTGGGAAATTTAAAATAAAATTTGTGTGGGAAAATTTTAGGGGAAATTTGAAAAATCATTTTTCAGATAAACGCAATTTTTCGATTTTTTTTTAAAAATTTAACGTTTTCCCTTTAACGGAATAAAAACACAAGCTTTATCCGATTGTAATGATTTTTTTTAAGAACTTTAATTTTAAAAATTAATATATTCGTTTTGAAATTTGAGGGGTTAAAACGGAAAAAAAAAAAAAACCCTTAAAAAAAAAAAAATACAAGGGCCAAACTTTCCGGATCCCCCTAAAATTTAAAAAACAAAAATAAGCTTAAAAAAAAAAAAACCCCAAAAAAAAAACCGGCCCCAAACAAAAAATTAAAAAAAAAATTTTTTAAAACCCCAAAATTTCCAAATTTTTTTAAACAACAAAGTCCCCAAAAATTTTTTTAAAAAAATTTAAAATTTTTGGTTTTTTTTTTTTAAAAAATTTTTTGTTAATTTACAAAAGGGGGGCCCCTTTTTTGCTGGAAAAAAGGTTTTCCCAAGCTTTAAATTTTTGGGGTTTGGGATTCCCTTGGAAATGGGACTTTTCCCCCGGGGGAAATTGGTGATTTTTTGGCAACCAACATTTTTTTCCCACCAAGGGTTACCGGGGGGGAAAAAAGGTTCAACAAAAGGGAAAACTTTTTTGTTTTTTCAACCCTTTTTTTCTTCGACTTAACACCTAATCTTATCCAATTGTAATGTTTTAAATTTTTTTTTCCAAAAATAGAAACCAATTAATTTTTAAATTTATGAATTGAGTATCTTAAATTTTTGTGAAATTGAATTTGACAAATAAAAAAATGATTTAACATAATAATTGCATTTTGAGATTTATTTTTTAAATTTTTAATTTCTTCGACTTATAACACCTACATGATTTATCCGATTGTTATGTTTTTTCACAGATTCTTAATTTATGAATTAGTATATTTGGGGTAATCATTTTATATTGTCACATTTCCATTGTATTACACAGGGCAAAGTCGTAATAAATGTTAAAAATTCAATGTTAGGTTTGGTATGTTGCTTTTATTTGTAAACTGTTTATGTTAATTTTACGACAGCCAGTTTGTTGCTAGGAAGGTGTAGACTATAGCTATTTCTTGGAGTTGTGTATCACGGTTGGAGCTGGGCCATTCTTTTCGGCGGGGAAGATGATGTTGACGACACAGTTCCTTCGCCACCACGAGTACCTGCAGGATGGAGGCACACAAGCAAACATTTTATGTACGTACATTCACGTATTTTTGTTATTAATCGACAGAAAGTTTTCATATTGTTACGTTGATGTCAAAAGTAACATCGAAAGGCAACTCTGGTTTTATCTAGGTGCCCGTTTAGGGCGCCGCACCCAAGCCGTGGCGCGCTACACACTCAAGCACCTATACAGCAAGCAGAGTTGGGGTGATTTCGGGGTGTTACCTAGCCGTCATGTAACGTGATGTGAACTTGAAAACTATCACAATCGAGGGGTTTAGGTACCTGACAAGTGAAAAACCATGCCAAATTTTATTGGGGTACGACCATTCCTTCTTGGTAAAAAAATGGCTTGAAACATGCTCAAAATAACTTTAAGGATGTTAGCTACTGCTACTGCTACTACTGCTACTACATCTAATTCGTCAGTTTCAATCGGCCCCGCGATTCTGACCAGACGGGGGGACTACAATGTTCATATTTTACATGGACATTAAGGTTATAGTAATTAGTCTCTTTTGAAAAAAAAGTTGAAAAAGTTTGCTGGAAGGCTTCCAAATAAAGGTTTTAAAATAAGCCTTATACACTAGGCATACAATCAACAAGTAACTAAAGTTACTTAAACACTTGTTGACGGTAAAAGGGCAAGTTAGCGGGAAAGTGCGATACGTAAACAAATAGCGGACATTTTAAATTTTTCTTCTTTGTGTGGAACGAGAAAAGTGTCCATTATACTCTCATAAAACAAATCAGAAACCGTCCCTGGCCTAGGCCCAGATGTAGAAAATTATTTATAATACAACAGTGTAGGTCTAAAGTTCCATTAGGCTATAGGACTAGATAAAATAAATACTTACTTTACATTTTTGACAAGCCTAGCCAACCCTAGGCCAGCACAACCTTGTTCTGACACATTTCCCCCGCACAAATAACTAGTTTTGATTACTAAAAGCCTAATTCAGATAAACAATAGTATGATTGTCCACCTAGGCTATACAAAAATGTACGGAAATAATACACCTATCTTTTCTTGCATGATCTCACGCAAAACTCCGTCACTATAAAAAAACAAAAACAAAAACTGTGCAAATTTTCGATGTTTTTTTTGATAATCATTTGTTTACATGGCTGTGGATGCGGGTAAAAGGTATAAAATAACTTAGTAGTGCGTTGTTGTATAGCATGGAAAGTTTCAATTGGATGTGAGTTGCCTAGACTTAACCAGTCCTTATACCGTCATTATCCCCATGATTATACCACCTATACCCAGGATGTACAAGAACCCGGGTCTAGATATTTTACATCCTTGTTATTGCTAATACCATAGAAATTAAATCATTTTGATAACATTTTATATTTTAACAAAAAATTTTGCAATGGAACTTGAAAAAGTAATGAGAATCACACACATAAAAAAAACTTGTAGAAATACAGCCAAACCTTACACACTCAAAAGAAATGAGATCTAAAAAAAGGCCCAAAAGCTCATCTACCCTTCCACATTGCGCATTCTTAATTCATAAACGTACAGTGCCCATAACAGCACCCCTTGAAAAGTTTGGGCAAAATAAAATAAAATTTGCATGTTATTACGTTTAAATTAATTAAAAAAAAGAATTTGGGATAACTATTACATTTAAATTAATAATCGCAAACTTTTTTTTGCCAAGCTTTTCGAGGATGCTGTTATGGGACACTGTACGTTTATGAATTAAGAATGCGCAAAGGTGGAAGGGTAGATGAGCTTGGCCCTTTTTTTAGAGCTCATTCCGGTTGAGTGTGTAAGGTTTGGCTGTATTTCTACAAGTTTTTGTTATGTTTCTCTATACAGGCCCCAAATGTTTCGTAGAATTATCTGAATTGTTATCTCGAGAATTGGAAATCGAAAAAACATTGTTAAAATGTCTGCATGTTTTTAGAATTTAATTTGAAGTAAAATATTTTTTGTAAACAACTTTACTTTAGCCACATTAAGATTTGGGAAAACTGGTAGTCATAATATTTCTCATGACTGTCATATGTTAACCGAAAACGTGCGATGGAGATTGTAAATTAAGTGGGCTTAAAACATCGGAAATATTATTGTGATCTGGTTACTAAATACTTATTGGATAATAAAACTACACAACACTCGTCAGAGCTCGTCAAGCTGTACCTAATTGCACTTTCTTTTATACTAACTAAAATATTTATTTCAACGTCAAAGATTCCACTTTAGTCTATTATAAAAATAAAATAAAAACTTTGTTCATTTTTCTACATTTCAATCAAGCTATTATAAATTTGTTTATACATACCTCATTGTCATAGAACGAAAATGCAATTTTAATTTAATTAAAATAGATATCTAGGCCAAACGTTCCGTTCAGCGTGAACGTAGGATCAGATTATAAACTTTACTAACTAGAAGGCAAGCGTAAGAGGTGTTCTTTAATAGTACAGGATAAGTAAAAGATTCACATTCACCCTGTTAATTAATATTACAAACCTAAATTTTGTATATCTAAGTAGTGGAACTGTTATGAACTTAACGAGCATGATTGTGTCTATATTTTACGTAACTCATAAAAACACGCGATCGAGCTGCCAACTGGTCAACAAAAAAACTTGGCAGCGGTGGGATTCGAACCCACGCCTCCGAAGAGACTGGTGCCTTAAACCAGCGCCTTAGACCGCTCGGCCACGCTACCGTTGTGTTCATGGCTTCAACTGAGGAATGGAGAGATTAACTCGTAATCGTATGTGAAGCTAGTTTGGATAAGTGCCAAACAACAGATAGCAGTTTGTTGTTTGAACAAGAGTGGACAGGCAGTTGAAGAATCTTTTGGCGAAATGCTGCTTTATGTAGGTTTACTTCAAATTGTAGTCAATGCGACAACATTAACGCTCACCTATTATATAACTAGGCCTCTTTTATAGTATCGTTGATGGTTGAGCAAATTTAGTGGATTGAACCATTTGAATTTGTTCATATTTTTTTAAGATTGCATTTCATTTTATCATTGTTTACCATGATTATATTTATAAAGAAGGGCTAAATTGTGATATTTTACTTAAAAAAAGATAGCTAACAATAATTATTACTAGGCTATAAAAAATTCAAAATTCCAACAAGTGTATTAAGTTGTCATGTTGTTTTAATTTCCTTATAGACACAAAATCGTAAGACTGTGATAAAAAGCCATACGTAAAAGTGCGATTTTCGTGACAATTTTGATGTTACTTAAAAAAACACTTTATGTCTTAGGTTACAGACTTACAGATAATTAATGCTCCCCGAAAATGTCATTGTTCAGCCATGTGTGTGTATATGTGTGTACGTGTGTATGAGTAATGTACAATCTACCATTTTAGAATCGGGGCATATGTTATGTTTTGCTTTCAACATGTTGTTAGTCCTTCACTACATAGTGTATTAATAGTGTAATACGATTATTACTTTTGTACTAATAGTGAGAGTAATCTAAGACCGATCCGTTTTATGAGTAATTGGCCGAACTACACCCATTTGGGGGTTTGTAGACTTTGTTGTTAGCACACTTATGTTACTAAAACCAACTCGCAGTTGTGATATAGTTATTAATCGCCAGAAAATTCAATATGACGTTTTATAGCTGGCTATATAAAAAAATGTTCCCCTACCCTAATGCTGTTAAAATGGTAAAACTTGAATATGAAAGATTTTATTGGGTTGTAAAGATGTATTACACTGCAAAATTGAAAGATCATATAATGTACCAGACACAAAATTGTAAACTCAATATGTATTTTATTATTTTAACACCACTTAACCCGACGTTGTGGGACACGAGTTTGCGACTATTATTATTGTTATTATAATTTTCATTTACTTTATGCAGCTTACATCTGTTAGAGAATGCATTGATTTATTTATGACCTGAGCTATATATGCACATTGGTTTATTCGACACGGCTATTTGCTTTAGTATAGATAGAAGATAATGAAGAACAATAACAAGAAGAAGTGCTTGTCTGATCTGATACAAGATCTGAACCAACGTCCCTATAGGGAATAATACACTTATGAGTTGTCCCGAGTAAGGTACTGTAGATTTATAGTACACGAGCCGTGATAACAACTGCAGAGTACAAAAACTTCACTAAGAAAATATCTTGTGCTCGTTCATTATCCCCATGTCTCCCACATCGAAAACCCACCAGTGTGCATACCTTGTGGTACTTTGGATTCGATCTTGATAAACTTTTTTTAATATCTGTCACAAGATAACATACTTCATTCGTCCAAATTACAATGCTCTCTGTTTTTATCAACTGATCAAATGCGAAGGAAAGCGACAATCATTATTTACAAAGTATTGAGTACGTTTTCAATTCACCTACGATTTGTCATGCATTGTATATAACTGATTGCTTGAATCATCAGTTATGTAATTTGAGACAATGCTGATGAGGGTGAGGTCAATAATTAAACAAATTTGTGCATTATGCGAGATTCGAACCCTTGCACTTTGGCGCCATTCACTTATGACATGCACTCGAATCGCAAGATCTACACCGAGGTGACTATACACGTTCAGCACCAATAAAATTGTGATTTAAATTCTCAATTGATTATATTAGCATATAATAAAAGCTCTAATTCTTGGCGTAATGTTTGTGTATGCGCCTACCAATGATGGAAGTGATACTGCAGACGTACGAGCAGCCAGCCTAGGTAGGCGAAGTCGATGGCCGCCATTAGGCTGACGACGCCGAGAGTGAGTGTGCGGACGTAGATCGGCCCCGTGTCCTCCTCCTGCATGTCTAGGCTGTCGCCGGCAACCATGCCCAGGTACGTACCCAACACGGCGACGGGCGTGAAGGCGCAGAAGGCAAGGGTGTCGAACATGAGGTCGCTGGAGGAGAAGCAGGTACACCACGTGACCACCGCGTCCTTAAGGCTGTACCTAGGTCAACCGAAGAGAAACGACGCGCGTTAGTTTGCTTTTCCTCACGGGAACTATTTCTTACTGAAGATTAAATGCGCCTGTGTTAGAGGTCGCCTAGCCTAGGCCGTTGTCATGGATCTAAAAATGGCCACCCAGGGATAATCTTAGGAAGGTTATGCTCCAAGTTCTAAACGCTGAAATGAAAACCTAGCATCTCTCGGGAGCCATTGTGACGCTGTGTGGTGATATATTTATCTGGCATTTTTGCAGCAATGTAGGCCTAAGGGTCTTTCTCGAGAGTAAATACAAGATAAATTATCACATAATTTCTTCCATTCTTCTTTCAATTTTTTCCATCAGAAAGTCGCCAATAGGCTATTATTGGTGAATTTCGAAGAATTACTTGGTCACAATAGTGAATGAAAAATGATTATAGAATTTTTTCTAGGGGAAGGCACGAACTTGGAAATGCAGAAATGCTTTTAAAGCGAAACAACAGCACAACTTAACATGGACAGCACATGCACATGGACACCGTGTTTATACAAAATGTGTGGAAATTGCCAGTGAAAGTATTTACGACTGGACGCTGTGTACCTATCTAGTATCTACACAAATTTAGGTGCATTTCAATGCAAGATAACGACAATGATTTTATTCACGACACGTCGAGGGGACCGATACTCTCTATTGCGAGTATAACAAGTTACGAATGTGTTGCTAACAACAATATACTTTCCTCTGCTAAATAATATGAAAAAAACAGGAGACGAAAATATATCTACCCAATGCAAATAATACGCCAATACCACAGATAATATATCTGCGTCAACACTTATGTAAGCCTAATAAGCGTTTCTTTAAATATTTCCTATATGATGTATATTTATTAATTTATTATGATGCACACAGAAAAGACTCATTTGAAGTTCGTTTTACAATGGTATTAATACGTAATGGTCCGGCCAACTTTTATAACTAGAATCTATAAACAAACAACCCAACAAAAAAGGATGATACGGATAATTGGATGCATTCCTAGCACATGGTGGTGGACAGAGATTGTTTCCCAGAGATTGTTGACAAACAAAATTTATGAGTATCACACACTGTTTATAAGAGATGTTCATATTGTTCATAAATATATTTTTCTAAGAATCTACGAATTCAAGACAATCTCCGTTGGTTTTGTCTTGAATAATAGAAAATTATGATTCGTGCAGAAATATTAAAGGCACTTTTTTATGAACGAGAAGTGATGCTGAAGTTATCAAGGAAGATACTACAGCGGTTATGGAAAAGCTAAAATATGAAGAGAAGTAATCGTTTACTATAACATATTTTTACACACAAATAAATACCAACGAGCAAGGCGTTGAGGAAAGAATAAAAGAGAAAAATATGATAGACCCTTTAGGAATGATTAAAAGCGAATAGAATATAAAATTAAATACTGGCAGATAGTTAGAAAAATGTAGGAGCTTTTCAAATGAATTCGTATGATCATCTGGATGACATGATGAAACTTACTTTGGTATACGGGTCGTGGTATACTGATAACCACACAGCTCGCAAAAGCTTGTATCAGACTCGGCCAGCCAGCGTTGCAAGCACGTCAGGTGTACACTACCCAGGGTACCCTTGCAGTTGCAAGGTGACAGTAAGGTTTCCGCGCTATCTGTATCCCTACATATGCGGCAGAAGTCGGCTGACGAAGAGTCCATGGGTGGGTTCTGAAAACACGAGCATTGTGTATAGCAGGGGGAGGAAACATTACCCAGGGAGGGTACCCTTGCAGTAGCAAGGTGACTGCTCTATCGGCTACATGCCAGTGAAAAGGCCTACAAACATGTAGACTTCATATTATACTATACGCGTACATGTCGTCAACTGTCTGGTCCGTACTTACTTACTTATCTGTTAAATCCCAGGGCTATTTCAGCAGTTAGAAAGCTTATAAAGTTAGTTTTAGCCAGCACGGGAAGCGTGGACCCTTATTGCATTATTATTATTATTATTATTATTATTATTATTATTATTATTATTATTATTATTATTATTATTTATTGATTCATAGCAGTTGTCGAAAAAGTTTGCCCCGACTGGGGTTCGAACCCAGAACCTCCGGCTTAACGTGCCATAGCTCTACCAATTGAGCCACCGAGACAACAGAACAACCTTTACTAAACTGCTAGTTGTTGTGAATGTTGACCTCCATGACATAAATCGGGTCATAAGTCGGGGCAAACTTTTTCGACAACTGCTATAAATCAATAACTATGTCCTTAAAGCGGGTTTAAGCTTAAAAACTTTATATTCATTATTATTACTAGGAAAACGCTTAAGTCCCGCCGCGCTGTTGGATGAGCGTAATTGGTGCATTGAGCTGCCATGTGTTACGCGGATTTTCTGTTGTTCTGTGCAAAAATCATTACTTAGTCGAAGATTATTTTTTTTTTAATAAAATTAAATAAAAATTAATTTAATTTTTTTAATTCATCGTATTTAAAAAAAAATAAAAAAATCATAAAGTTGCAATTTTTAAGAAATAATTATTCGATTGCGCTCAAATTTAACACGAGTACATTTAAATTTATGAAATTAAGGTTCTGTTTAAAAAATCATTACAATAGGATAAAATCATGTAGGTGTTAGAGGTCGAAGAAATTTTTTTTAAATCGAAACAAATCGTAAAAATTTCGTTTTTTATAAGAAAAATAATTTTTCGATTGCGCTCAAAAACGTGGCAGTTCAAGTTCAGAGATTTCGAAGACCTCCATAAAATGTCATCGCAATCGGAGTATCGGTTTAGCCGAATCGTGTTAACAGACACACAAAATACAAAAAAAGAAAGAAAGAAAAAAAAAAAAAAAAAACATTCCGGATTTTTTTCTCCAGTTTAGTGAAATGGAATCTTCACTTCGCTCGCTACGCTCGCTACGCTCATCCAATTATTATTATTATTATTATTATTATTATTATTATTTTTATTATTATTATTATTGTTATTATTATTATTATTATTATTATTATTATTATTATTGTTGTTGTTGTTGTTATCATTATTTCGTAACGTCAACATTAACCTACTTACTTGATTATCTTGCATTATGGAAGTGAAGATTTGCAAAGTGGCTTGACTAAAGGCACGCTCTCTCTGTTCGAAGCGAGAATTAGGCAACGCCGGGACCATCGGGACTAACATTTGAATTAGTCCTCTGTATGCGGCCCTGTTTGAGGAGGATGTCGCCGTCAACCCAGGCTCCGTCACTCCGCTCAACCCTGGGAGGATGACGGCGTCGGTGATTGGCGTGGCCGAGGAGCTCTCCATGTGGTCGTCATCGCTGTCAGCATTCAAGGTTCCTTCCTGGGACCGAGACATGAAGCTCGCCCAGAGTCATGGCTACAAAGCGCCCGAAACACATCATTGTTGACGTATTGGAATCTGATTGACAACAATTTATTTCTAAAATATTCTTAAGTGTTGAATAAGCAGATAGAGATCGCTCAATCGCTAGAATACGTACATAATTTTAAGACTTTTCTCCGGAGGGTATTGGCGTCCCTAAAATGAAAATTTATCTCAAGGTTTTCTTCAGTTTAAATGCGAATATTTATATTGAGTCCTATTCAAGAAGTCAAGATCCTTGAACCTTATACCTATTATTAGTAACTTTCGTGTGTGGATTATCTTCAAAAAAGAACTTTAAATTACAAAGTTCTGGTATTATAAGGTTTATTGAAATAGTTTTGAAAAATTCATTAACTCTGATAGAAGTGTGTGTATGACATTTTGATGTGAGTCAAACTAATTGTCACAACATGCGCGGGGCGATCTTCTTACGTTATAAAAACTATTTATTTAGAATGTTATATAACTTTTGTGTGTACAAAGAGTGTTGAGTGTATCTTACAAAATAAGATAGGCCCCTATCCAGTTGCATTGTATTTTATAAAGTTTGGTTTTATTAGTTTTGAGTGTTGTTTAAAATTTTGATTTTCTTTAAAAATGGCTAAGGAGAATTGCCCGAAACGTTACAATTAAAATTTAACTAGGCCGCTTCGCGAACGCTTTTTCCAGTCGCGTTGATGGATGAGATTTTTTGGAATATTTATGTCATATGATTACGTTTTTATGTGGAATCTCTTTACTTTTTCTTTCGTTACTTGATATTACTTGTTCATTATACACCTGTAAAAGGCTTATATTAAAACCTTTATTTCTATGAATTTTGACCATCTTTTTCAACTTTTTCTTTCAAGAGGCACTACATCACCATAATCTTTATGTCAATGTAAAATATGAACGTTGTAGCCCCACCCGTTTGGTCAAAATCGGCCCAAATATCACGAAAATATCGTATTAAAAACTAAAGAAAAAATCTTAAAAGTACGATATCTATAAGAAATATTTTTTCAAATGTCTCTAAAATCATAACATATATGATTTTAGTGATTTTAAACGTTCCTATAAAGTTTCATCAATATCGGAGTAGCCGTTTGCCAAATATCACGAAAATATCGCACAAAAAATCGTAAAAGTACGATATTTATGAGAAATATTTCTTCGATTGTACCCAAAAACGTAGCAAGTCTGAGTTCAGAGATTTCGAAGGTCCTGTCAAATTTTCATGAAGATCGCATGCCGTTTGCCCGGTAGAGAGCGAACAAACAGACAAAAATACAAAAAAAAAAAAAAAAAAAAAAAACACCCGAGCTAAATTTTTTGGGGGGTCAGTGAAATTGAAGTCTTCGCTTCACTCGCTTCGCTCGCTACGCTCATCCAAAAAACAAACAAAAAACACAAAGTCAAATTGAAGTCTTCGCTTCGCTCATCCAATAAATCCACACGGATACTTGAAAATTAATATGTGCATGAATATTTATTAAATTAAACTAGGAAAACGCTAAAGTCCCGCCGCGTTGATGGATGAGCGTTTTAAAGTTTTTAGTTTGCGTGGAATATCTTTACTTTTGCAAGTGTTTTGTTTTGTTGCCTACGTATTGTAGGTGATTGTTGTCAAGTTTCTATTGTTACTTGTCAATTTGTTATTATTTACCGTTAAAAACTTATATTAAAAGCTTTATTTCTATGGATTCTGGGTAACTTTGTCAACTTTTTCTTTCAAAAGGTACTTTATCACCATAACCTTAATGTCCATGTATAATATGAACGTTGTAGCTCCACCCGTTTGGTCAGAATTGGCCCAAATGGCACAAAAATATCGCATACAAATCAAAAAAACTTATATTAAAAGCTTCATTTCTATATGAATTCCGGCTAACTTTTTCAACTTTTTCTTTCAAAAGGTACTACATCACCATAACCTTAATGTCCATGTATAATATGAACGTTGTAACCCCACCCGTTTGGTCAGAATCGGCCCAAATGTCACGAAAATATCGCACTAAAAATCGAAAAAAATCGTAAAAGTACGATATTCATGAGAAATATTTCTTCGATTGTACCCAAAAACAATACACCTCTAAGTTCAGAGATTTCGAAGGTCCCCTCAAATTTTCATCAAGATCGGATATGCCGTTTGCCTGGTAGAGAGTTAACAGACAGAAAAACAAACAAACAAAAAAAAAAAAAAAAAACACCCGAGCTAAATTTTTTGGGGGTCAGTGAAATTGAAGTCTTCGCTTCGCTCATCCAATTACTAGGAAAACGCTAAAGTCCCGCCGCGTTGATGGATGAGCTTTTTTTAAATTTTTAGTCTGCGTGGGATATCTTTACTTTTGCAAGTGCTTTGTTGCTTTGTTTTGCTGCCCACGCATTGTAGGTGATTGTTGTCAAGTTTCTATTGTTTCTTGTCAATTTGTTTTATTTACCGTTAAAAACTTATATTAAAAGCTTTATTTCTATGGATTCTGGCTAACTTTGTCACTTTTTCTTTCAAAAGGTACTTCATCACCATAACCTTAATGTCCATGTATAATATGAACGTTGAAGCCCCACCCGTTTGGTCAGAATTGGCCCAAATGGCACGAAAATATCGCACTAAAAATCGAAAAAAATCGTAAAAGTACGCTATTCATGAGAAATATTTCTTCGATTGTACCCAAAAACAATACACCTCTAAGTTCAGAGATTTCGAAGGTCCCCTCAAATTTTCATCAAGATCGGATATACCGTTTGCCTGGTAGAGAGTTAACAAACAGACAGAAAAACAAACAAACAAAAAAAAACAAAAAAAACACCCGAGCTAAATTTTTTGGGGGTCAGTGAAATTGAAGTCTTCGCTTCGCTCATCCAATTATTATTATTATTATTATTTTACCTGTTTTAAAATATTTATTCAATCTTTCTCTTAATGATGGTTATGTGCCTGATATTTTTAAAACGGCTCTTATAATCCCTATCTTTAAAAGTGGTGATAAAATCATGGTTAACAATTATCGACCCATCTCATTGTTGCCTTCAATATCAAAAATTTTAGAGGTTTGTGTAAAAAATCAGGTTTAAAACTTTCTACAGTCAAATCAATTCTTTTCTGAGATTCAGTATTGGTTTCTTGCCAAAGAAGAATGTTGACATGGCAATAGAGAATCACACAAGTAATATAACCAAATAACCAAAGCAATGGAAAAGAATCACAAGACCATGGCACTGTATTTGGACCTCAGTAAGGCGTTTGATATGATCTCTCATAACTTATTGGTAAACTAGGAAAACGCTAAAGTCCCGCCGCGTTGATGGATGAGCTTTTTAAAGTTTAAAGTTTGCTTGGGATATCTTTACTTTTGCAAGTGCTTTGTTTTGCTGCCTACGCATTGTAGGTGAATGTTGTCAGTTTCTTTTGTTCTTGTCAATTGGTATTATTTACCGTAAAAAACTTATATTAAAAGCTTTATTTCTATGGATTCTGGCTAACTTTTTCAACTTTTCTTTCAAAAGGTACTACATCACCATAACCTTAATGTCCATGTATAATATGAACGTTGTTGCCCCACCCGTTTGGTCAGAATTGGCCCAAATGTCACGAAAATATCGCACTAAAAATCGAAAAAAATCGTAAAAGTACGATATTCATGAGAAATATTTCTTCGATTGTACCCAAAAAACAATACACCCTCTAAGTTCAGAGATTTCGAAGGTCCTGTCAAATTTTCATCAAGATCGGATAAGCCGTTTGTCTGGTAGAGAGTTAACAAACAGACAAAAAAACAAACAAAAAAAAAAAAAAAAAAAAAAACAAAAAAAAAAAAACACCCGAGCTAAATTTTTTGGGGGGTCGGTGAAATTGAAGTCTTCGCTTCGCTCATCCAATAAACTCAACAGGTGTGGTCTAAGAGGAAAAATTGGTCAATGGTTCAAATCATATTTAAATAGAAGAGTGCAAATCGTTGTCATAAATGGAACACACAGCATGAAATTGACTGTAGTACGAGGGGTTCCTCAAGGGTCTGTGTTGGGCCCAATATTTTTCCTAATTTTTATAAACGATCTCGCAATATTGCCTTTGTATGCTTCAGTTACTCTTTTTGCAGATGATGCAGCTTTAGTGCTTTCAGCCGTCACGTATGTAATTTTGCAAATGCTTGTCAATCATGATCTACAAATTTTATCTAAGTATTTTAGAAATAACGGTCTTGTTTTAAATAGTTCAAAAACCAAATTCATTGTATTTCGTTTTAAAGAGAAGACTACTATTCCTCATATGAACATTGTTTACCATGAATCAAACTGCATTGAAACAACTAATTGTGGATGCAAGTGTATTGAAAGCTGCGAGTATATAAAATATTTGGGATTGTATATGGATTCATCATTGAGTTGGAGCATGCATATAAATATGTTAACAACAAAACTTCGATCCATCAGTTATATCATCTACTTTCTTAAAAAAAATTATGCCATTAAATGTTCTAAGGCAATTGTATTTCGCTTTTTTTCAATCGAATTTGCAATTTGGTATCATTCATTGGAGGGGAACATTTGATTATAAACTAACATATTATATAGTTATATATATTTTTTTTTAAAATTTGATCCAATTTACATAACATCTACGATATTTTTCTTTCTATTGAAACTTGAATGTGGAAGGTTTCTTCTTGAACTTCTAATGAAAAATTGAAATTATGCTTTATGAGACTTTTAAAATTAAAACATAAATAAATCAATATCAGCATAAAACGTTAGAATACAATCCTAAACTAATTCATAATTTGTATGGGAAAACCTTATCATAAGTAAAATTGTCATTTTCTAGAGTTTTCAAATACTTATATACCGTTACATAATGGATATTTAAGAACTTTCACCAGAGATAAACCACACCTCTCTCTAAATTGAATCCCTTCTTACAAAACAATTAAATATACATGGCATTAACAAAATACAATACATACAAGAAATAACGGAAACAATTTTTTTTTACACTAAAACTTTGCGTAGTATGTGGGCGGTTCCTAATAATGCTGCCTTTTGAAGCTCTGGAGTCCAGTGATTGCCAGAGATATGTCGGAGGTTCTCTTCAAAACTTCTTCCAATTGTCCCACAATTGTCTCCAATAATAATGGGAACAACCTTACAACGGGCATTCCACATTCGTTGATTTTCTATTTGTAGGTCTCGATATATTGTGCGTTTTTCTGCTTACTAAAATATAAAATATAATACTATTATTATAATAATAATAATTATTATTATTATTATTATTATTATTATTATTATTATTATTATTATTATTATTATTATTATTATTATTATTATTATTATTGTTCTTCTTCTTATTATTATAACAACTATATTTTAAATTAACAAGCAGTTACTATAATTGCAAGTCCATGTTCTGATCAAATTACACACAATTTAAACCCCGGCGATTATTGTTTTAGTTTCTCAATAGTTTCCTGTTGTTCTAGTCTCAAAATTCGATTGTTGATAAACGCTATCTATATCACACTCAACTCAACACTTGCAAAGAAGTTTGTCCCACAAAAACCTTTAGTGACCGACTCTTCGAAGCTCTTATCGACATCAGTTTCTAGTTACCGCGCATGGATATGGGCGTGGGCGTAAAGTCGTGGGTGACTGGCGACACTCATGGTCGTGGCACGACTCTCTTGAGTTTCAGGCTTGTTATGTCATATGATAGTACAAATTTTTTATCTCTTTTTTAAGTTCTGAAAGTTGGAACGTAACTTAGTTTGACTGCGAGAGAGTCCGTAGCAGCACCGACTCAACAAGCGGAGCACGTAGCTCCTACGAGCTGTAGAGAGCTAATCAAATGTGCTGGGCGGACTTGTCAAGATAAACTAGTTATGATGGATACATTTGTGCGGACAATAAAATGTGGCTCTGTTCCTGCCACTTTTGATTAGACCTTTCGAATCCAGTTAGTTGCCACTTCTGCTACAATGTATTAGCTGATATAATAACATCACCGACAGTGTTGGCTCGAGCGTTAAGCGCACGACTCTGATTCGGGAGGTCCCTGGTTCAAAACTCGTCGAGACCGGCAATCCTGACTGAAGTTTTTTTCCGAGGTTTAACTCAGCAAGGGATTGAGTCCACTCAAACAGCCCTCGGACATCTCTTCACAATTGTCCTATCGGCAACATACCTTAGACATCTGCGAGGGGCATGGATTGCATCCTATGCAGAATTCCCACAAAAAATATTATTAAAATAACATCATATTATTCGCTGCTTGGCTTAGGGAGTGCGAGTCTACTAATCTATGTATGGCATCTAGGAATGGAAAATGGGGGACTTTGTTTATAATAAAAATGTTAATGCATATATTTTTCATTCGTTTAATTATATATTTTCAAATATAGTAAGTTTGTTTAGTTATTATATTTTATTGATAAGAGAAACTCAATGTAAATACATCACCATACTATGATCATACTATACAATTGCACCATACAAAAAATATAAAAACATGTTATGTACTTCTCAATTCATGTGACAATACTGTTGACGCACCCTTAAAACAATTATGCTTTATAAAAGAGCATCTTCATTATAATGAAGTCGCGAGAAAAACTTAGCATTAACAGATTTAAATTATTCTTCTATATTGATTCTGTTTTTTTGTCTTGTTAATATTTTATGAAAAATAGCCCTCACAACAAATTAGATCTCATAACACATGTATACCATATCGTATAGCAGGCATTTAATGACGGCATCTCTTTTCATTTACGGTACGAAAACAGTCAGACTTCACAGGCCCGTCAATAATAATAAATATACTCCATTACACGGAGTAACCTCGAGATTAGTAGAACTGATTTTCGAATGACAACAATAAAACCATTGAAATAATAATATTACAACAATGTATAATATGACAACACATTCCTGATAACATTCCTATAGTATGTTATTAAAAATTGTGAAATGAAATGAATTTAAACTAATCAAATAGTAAATTAAAAACAGAAAACATAGAAAATAAATAAATACAATCATGATAATAAGCTAATTTATTAAACGATCTCCCCCGATCGAGTATGAGGTTTGCGGCGAACGACGTCGTCCGATTAACATGCACTTTTTTGCATTACTCTTTAACAATATGGATGATACAGAATTTTTTTAGTTGCCCTAATGGTAAAAGAGAGAGGGGGTGACTTGGCCAGAAAGTTTAAAATTCATGATCCGTTACCTCTCCGCCATTACTGAATGCAAGAACAAGCGCGACGAACATATTTTCAATGGTACGCTAACCCGGCGCCGCTACGAAGAAGATCAACGCACGGCGAATGATCTTATTTTCACATTCTTCTTCGACGATCTATTGATTAGGTAGCTTCGCTCCCTACTTTCGTTACTCCCTCCCGTACACGCACTTGTTTTTTTTTAAGATTAACATGAGGAAACCATTTTATTTCTATTTTTATGTTGAGGTATTGATTGGTATTGAACTGTTATTATTACCAAGAATCAATTATTTGGGGGGGAAACTTCCTTAAACCCATTCAGTGGAGAATTAAATTGGCCAAAATTAAGTTATTTTAAGCAATAATTTCAAAATACTAATTTTCTTTTAAGATTTTTAGTGTTTTCCAAATATTTTTTTCGTGTTTTTAAGGAATTTTGGGAAATTTTGGATTTTGAATTAAAGCTTTATTTTAGGTTAAGATGTAAATTTGATGTACATTCCTAAAACAAGATTTTTTCTGAATTTTTTGGATATTTTACATTTTTTGTATCTCAAATAGTAGCAATACTACAAATAAATTACTTTTCCGGAACAAACCATATTTTTTTCATTTTTATCCAATTTTGCATATTTTTTTTTCAATTTGCTCTTAAAAAAGGCACATTTTGTCTAATTGGGATGGGGGAAAATGTATCTATTTTTAATGCACGGAAAAAAATAAAAAAATTGGAGTCAAATTGAAAAAATTATCTTTTACCCTGATATAAATTTTGAAAGTTGGTGAACAGTGGACGATTCCAGTGAATGAGCTAAGAGTCACTTCTATGTATGTCCGTCTGTACGTGTGTCACTCGTCACCACTTGAATCTTGTGAGAACTCGACCTCCGATTTACGTGCGTGTTTTTGTTGACAATACCCTTGTTCAGAATGTTTTTACTTTTTAGTGGCCCTAGAGATGATGAATACTTCATTCACTGTTAGGATGTTTGTTTGTGCTCGGAAACCTCCACTAAACAGATTTCAGTGCAAAATAACATGTAACTAGGAAGCTTCTCAAACGCTTTTTCAGGAGCGTTGTTGAATGAGCGTAATTTTTTAAATACGAAAAGAGCGTAAATAGATATTTTCAAGATACATAATTTTTCGATGACGCTCAAATTTCACACGAATATATAAAGTCATAAAATTAAGGTTCTGTGAAAAAAATCATCACAATCGGATAAAGCATGTATAGGTGTTACCAGCCGAAAAAATTTAAAAAATCAAAAACAAATCGTAAAACTGCGATTTTCATGGGAAATATTTTTTAGATTACACTCAAATTTCACACGAATATATCAATTCATAAAATGAAGGTTCTGTGAAAAAATAATTACAATCGGACAAAGCATGTAGGTGTTATAAGTCGAAGAAAAAAATCGTAAAATTGCGATTTTCACGAGAAAAAATTTTCCTATTGCGCTCAAAAACGTGGCAGTTCTAAGTTCAGAGATTTCAAAGGCCTTTATAAAATTTCATCGCAATTGGAGTATCGGCTTAGCCGGAATCGTGTTAACAGACAGACAAAAATACAAAAAAAAGAAAAAAAAAAAAAACATTCCGGATTTTTTTCTCCAGTGTAGTGAAATGGAATCTTCGCATCGCTCGCTACGCTCATCCAATTAAATAGCGTTGCTCCTTATCCCGTACCCGCGCATGTTGAAAATTAGCGAACATGCGAATTTTTACAACCAAATGCACTCAGGAGCCAGACCGACGTCGACATTACATGGAAATGCTCGTTACATATTTTAATATAAAACATCTCTTGGTATATTCAATTTTGCGTGCTTCAACATCAGATTTTTCCTGCTGGACGTCGGAATAAAAATAGACGTTGGCTTGGCTTGTGTAGTGCAATCAAAATGTAATTAGTGAGGGCATGCAGCATAGAAGTGTCGTCAAGGCTCGAGCAAACTAGATCAAAGAGAGAATATATGAGGGGTCGCGCGTATGTAGCCACGTGGGAGGAGAATGAGGTTAGGCTTAAAAGTCACTCGTACCATGCAGCGTTATCCTCAGGAGATATCCTCCGGGATGTACTGTTTCACTTAGCGGAAATCAAATCAACGTATAGTGTGTCGTGTCGAGCGAAGAGGCCCAGTCAATTGCATTAGATTCAGTTTATGAACATCAAAAATCTAAGACGACAGCTTTCGGATTTTGGTAACAATTACATTTTTACTACTTCTTCGCAAACGCTTTTTCAGGCGCGTTTTTGGATGAGCGTTATTTTTTTAAAAACGAAAAAAACGTAAAATTGCGATTTTTATGAGAAATAAAATTTTTGACTACGCTCAAATTTCACACGAATATATATAAATTCATAACATTAATGTTTTGTGAAAAAATCATCACAATCGGATAAAGCATGTAGGTGTTACAAGTCGAAGAAATTTTTAAAATCGAAAAAATCGTAAAATTGCGTTTATCATGAGAAATAATTTTTTGATTGCGATCAAATTTCACACGAATATATTAACTCATAAATTAAGATTCTCTGAAAAAATCATAACAATCGAATAAAGCATGTAGGTGTTTTTAGTCGAAGAAATTTTAAAAATTGGAAAAAATCGTAAATTTGCGATTTTCATGAGAAATAATTTTTCGATTGCGCTCAAGAACGTGGCAGTTCTAAGTTCAGAGATTTCGAAGGCCTCCAGAAAATTTCTTCGCAATTTGAGTATCGGTTTAGTCGGAATCGTGTTAGGCCGCATTCACACTAATTGGTTTAGTTATAAGGGGATAGGAAATACGTGTTAAATTGTTTACGTAAGTTGTTATAACAAAAACAAAATTCTTACGACGGACCAATCAGACGTTTTGTTAATTATACGACGACCAATGAAAAGGTGTAACTTCATTATGACAGGCCACTGAAACATTACTAACCAATCAGGATATCGGATTTCTTATTACCATAACAACCCAATAACAATTTCTTAAGACTAAACCAAAGTTATGTGAACACACAAAAATACAGAAAGAAAAAAAACATTCCGGATTTTTTTCTTCAGTGTGTTAGAATGGAATCTACGCTTCGCTCGCTACGCTCATCCAATAATTTTTTTAGACGTGACGTGACGTGACGTTTACGTGTATAAAATTGTGTCAACGATCCACACAGCTCACAGATGTTATTTCCCCTCACGCGTGACCAGCTCAAGCTCAGTATTTAAGGGGCACAAAGTTGCAAGGAATTTACAACTTACAAGGGTTTTTTGCCTATTTCACTCCAACACGGCGTTCACGTTTTGACTGAGAAGCTCATTTACGTGAGTAAAACTATGTCTATCATCACTGCACAAATTATTGCAATGTATAGGTCAATGTTTATCAATAAAAACAAAATGATGTGCCTTCAATTATTTGTATACAAAACTTGACGACGCCTATATTTCCATTTTGTACCAATCTACAGGCAAATAAACTTTACTTGTGGGCTTGTGGCCATTGTTATAGGCCTATATTATGTAATACTGTAGTAAAACTAAATTTTTCATTTGGGTTAAATAAAATCGAAATTAAAAGTTATAGAACAGAATATGTTGAGTTCAATTTTATTACATTTTATGACAATAAGAATTATATATTGTTTACAGAAAATAAATATATTAGTTGAGTGATGCCTAACAAGTGTTTGGACGACATATAATTATTATTATGATAGTATTATAGACAGAAATTAAAAAAGTGCCTTCACTGGGGACTGAACCCGGGACCTAGCGGAATGTATTTATGATTGGCAAGATTTTTTACTTTTAAATTTAAAGTAGATCTAGATGTAAGTTTTGTTTTTTATTGATTGACTTTTTATACTTGACATCTTATACAGTTGAATGTAGATTAACCTTCTTAATTGCCCATGTAAAAATATGTCACTTTTACAAATACATACTGTAAAAAAATGTGATCTACTTGCAATAAAACATGAATTGAATTGAATTGATTTAAAAATCTGCTGTCCAGACAGATGATCTTACCAACTGAGCTTAAACAACATAAAACCCTATTAAACTATATGTTTAACCTTAGTTTTATAGTAGGCGACTAGGACGCTGATATGTTTCTGTGTAAAGTACTAATATCGGTAGTACTATACAATGCACTTATAAAGCCACATCACTCATTTGGGACACTACTAAGGGGTTTAGATAAGATGAGTATAACAAGACTACAAAACTTCAAAACATGGCTGAGTATGAGAGCAATACTGAAAGGCAACAAGTTCTAAAAATTTCAAGTTATGCCATATTATTTATACCTATATTATATCAATCAACTTGTATGCAGATGTTCCCGAGTACTAAACACATGACTCGCTTACTCGTCTAACAACGACTTTGGCGTTTTCCTATAGTCTAGATGGCTAAGGCGCCCTTATACCCGAAATGTGGGAGATCTGGGTTCAATCCCCTGGTCGGGAAAGATTTTGTAATTTCTGGATTGTTTTATTTAAATTATTAAACATGTTTTGAAATGCATATAACGCAGTGTAGTCTATCATCTGTGACAATACTATGGAAAACCTTACCAGTACGAAATACGTGTAAAGATTGCAAGGTTTATTCAATCTCCCAGCTCTATTTGGGGGTACCTTGAGCGTGCAAGATTCGATACACCTTGGGCACTGCATTTCACAGCCAGACAAATAACAAACAAAAATATTTTTTCAAAAACAAAACCAATTGTTGTTAAAATAATTCCTACACATTAGCAGCCTATTTTTCAATTTATTATTTCTTGTAGAAAAGGGGGGCAGATTTCCGGTACCATTTAATCGAACACTATTTAACTTAGAGACTTAAATTTTAATTTTTTTGGTAGCTTAAGCCAATACTAAGAAACAGTAGGAGAGATTTTTGTTTGTTTTTTAATTTGTATTTTCTAGACATATAATTATATATACATGTAAAAAGCCAATGTTTAGACCTAAGCATGCGCTATAATTTGATCCCGATAATTTATCAAAATTTCCTTCCTCCTATTTGTCATAAATATCTCAATAAAGTAGTCCTCAAAATTTCAAGGCTCTAGCTTCAAAACTGACTAACTTATAATATGTACCATAATTTAAGAAAGTATAGTTTTGAGTAAACGGGTGAAATTAAATTATGAAAAATAAAATAAATTAAATTAAAAAAATTAGATAGAGTACTTTCATTTTTCTGTGCAACGTCATCGTGTCCCAGCTTTTAGTGCCTGGTCTCGTCAACAAATTATGAGTGAACTTTTCATGACAGATCTAGCCACTCCAAGAAAACGCTTTGACATGTCTTTCTTGCACCGTATCATCAATGGCATTTTCCGGTCCACCAGTCTTGTCTCCCTCTCCATGTTTCCACTTCATGTTCCATCCCGCTTTACTAGGCTTACGCACCTTTTCCATGTAGCTAGACCTAGACTTTCTATTACCCGTAGATCTATCACCTTTCATTTCCCTTCCTTTTATAATAATTTACCTAATTTACCAAAGTTCGACAGATTCTCTGATTTTAATACTTTCAAAAAATCAATTCGTGATTGGACTGCAGTTGAAGGTCATTAGCATTTCCCCCTCTATTCTTTTAAACATTATATTTTACTCTTATGTTTTTCTGCACTTATAATTTTGATATATTTGTTTATTGTTCATCAATATAAATAATTATTTGTTAATTTGTAGGTTTATTAATATACGATGGTTGGCATAGCAACATTAATTAATAAAAAAATTGCCAAAAAAATATATACAAAAAATATTTATTAAATTTAATTGTGATTTAACATATTCAACCCCAAAAATCAACTTTGACAATTAATTTCATTTTTGCTCTCCTTTAGATAGCAATGGATCTAGCTGATTTTTTTTTTTGCAGTTCTCACAAAACTCGTACCGGATGTTTGTTAGAAATTTCAGCGCAATCTATTCAGCGATTCGGATGATTTTCGATGACAGAACCACAGAAGTGCCATATTTCTTGAATGGTTTCCTCAGTCGATTCGCTCCCTCGTCTAACGAGGAAATGCCGTGGTACCTAAAAAGGACATCAGTTTTGGCACCGAAGTCCATTATCACAATACAAGGAGAGGTAAAAATGTATATGTAGCAATAAGAAATAAGTCTAGTTCTCAAAGATCCATCTTCTATAATAGTATGAGATTATACTCTCAGGTAGATGATAGAATAAAACAGCTAGCTTCAATGAGTGAGTTTTATAAGAAAAAAACATTGTTTTGTTCTAAACTCTATGCTACAAGGAGTGTTAACTTCTCATGATAGTCTAGTCATTGATTAAAATCATGCTAGTTAAAGGTAGTTTTAGTAGAGATTTGTGGGCGCTGCCATCTTGGCTGTGAACATGCTGTGACGTCACGGAAGTGCTGCTAGAAACTCGTTTCCACCATGCAGCACGCACCTTCATGCGCCAACAAAACAACCGTATAAGGCTACTATTTAGCATATTATTGTTTGTATAGGCCTAGGCCTAGTAGTTATAGTTTGATCAATCAATATCATAATAAAACATGTCATGATAGCAACAATGCTATGGCTAAAATACAGTGAATTGAATTGAATCCTTCCTCATCCCGCATACTATTCCAACATCTTTGCATCCCGCTTGAACTTGAACCGAAGTGTCAGAAGTTCTCACTCGAGGCGCTACCATCCGATTGAAAGTGGACTCAGAATGAACTTCTTTACCGTCTCCAACATTTCCGCGTAATCTAGTCTCACACAGACACGCCTGCGGTCCTAGAATAGTAGAATATGCTTTAAAATTGTTTCTTAAAACATTTTGAGCTTGACTATCTTTCTCGATGATCTTCCTCTGGTTTTCTTCAGTTCGTTGTGAAGAAATGTGCCCACACTTTTTTTCATGGCGGTACAAGTTTCCCGCTATTTTGTTCGAAAAATGCTTTAAAATTAAAGTTTGTTCTGTCTGGTTCTTATTATTATAAATAATTTATAATAACCAATGTTTTGTTGTTTTGCTTTTGCCTAAAGATAATACATTTCCTGTAAAATAAGAAGTCTTGTTTTCTTTATTAAAACTGTAATAACAATAATTATTGCGGTTCAACCTTGCTACACAAGTGGCTACGCCAGCATTTTCAAACGACCTTCCGTGATCTCAAATCGTCACTGGCGACGCGGTGCGACGTTTGCGTTTTCATGGCCAGGCGCCATCTTGTTTGGGCAGGGCTGGCAACTGGCTGACAAGCAGTAACGTAGGTATTGTTTGTTGAACGATTGGTAATAATTAACAAAATAATATTTTCAGTACACTTGTGAATTTTTACGTTATGAATTGTAACAAACATTACAAGTTATTATTTAGTAAGCCTTTGTATCCAAGAAAGAAGGTAATTGTGTTCTAGAAGTGGTCTTCTCGTAGATGCAAGCGGCGAACAACATCATTTTAGCTGAGCCTCTGGCAAGTAGGCCTACGGGAGTACCAGCTTATGGCGGTTATGTAAAAGAAACGAACCTTTGGACGAAATAAGTTCCCAACACTTCGGGTGAGTGGTACCTTGGAGGAATGGAAAAATATTGGCAGACCTAGCTAGTTGAGGTTACTACAGGCGTAACACTAGTAGCCTTGGCGGAAACAAAATAATATTATGATCTTTGATCTTCCCTTCCTACAATTCGATATTCCTGCCTGTGTGTATCCTAAGCCTAGCCTAGGTATTTGTATATTTAATAGGCCTATCCCTTTGCCTAGGCCTTGCCACAGGTCTAGCCTATAAATTATTTCCCCCTCTCCCCACGCCCGAAGAGATAATTTATGAATAATATACTAGGCCTAGCCCTAGCTAGTCTAGACCTAGGGCCCATCTAGGCCTAGGCTAGGCCTACTCACTACTACTATTTAGCCTAGCCCTACAACTACAAGTCCCTAGGCTAGGCTAGGCCTAGCCTACCCCTAGCTGTGGTCAAAGTTTGTGGCCTAGGCCCTAGCCTTTATGACCTAGGGGTAGGGCGGAGAGCCGATACTCTTTCGGTTGGTTTTCCCCAACGTTGGAAAAGTAGGTTAGGGGTGGGGGGGCGCGGGTACTCTTTCGGTTGGTATGGACAGTTTTTTTTATGTGTAGGCCTACCTACAAAACCTTTAACGTCGCTATTTTAAATCTGAAGTACCTACAAAACCTTTACGTCGCTATTTTAAATCTAAAATACCTACTGATCAAAAACTGTCTATACCAACCGAAAGAGTTCCGGGGCGCGAAGCGCGTATATTTTACATTATCATCATCATCATCCATTGCCATTTCCTACTTCTGGCAGGGTCAGCTTGGGTTTCGCAACCAAATTCTTCCACTTCTTTCTATCCTCCCACAATCGTGTCTCTGCTACATCCTCCCAGCTCTCTCCTCTATTATGTAGGTCTCTTGCTATGGTCTCCTTCCATATCTTTCTTGGTCTCCCCCTTCTTCCTCCTTCAATCCTTTTCTCATACATTCTCCTGGGCATCCTCTCTTCCGTCATTCGTTTCATATGCCCAAACCATCTCAGCCGTGTCCTTCCCATCCTGTCACCTAACTTCTCCACCCCAAGCATCTCTCTGATGTTCGTATTTCTAATTCTATCTCTTCTTGTCTTGCCTACTGTGCTCCTCAGGAATCTCATCTCCGCCGCTTGTATTTGGCTTTCTTCTCTTATCACCCATAGTCCAGGTTTCTGCCGCATATGTGAGGATCAGTATGAAGTAGGTCTTGTAGGCCTATAGTGTCATCTTGCACTGTATGGGTAACTTATTTCCCTATCCCACACCAGGCCTTTTACACACTGGTAGAATTTACTGGCCTTTTGTTTTCTGTTGGTAATTTCCTTCTTCATCTTCCTGCTTGCCATTATTTCACTTCCTAGGTAGGTATCCAAAACTCTCCACCACTTCCAGGGTTTCTTCTCCAATCTTGATCTCTGCATGATAGTTCCTTACGTCTCCTTCTCCTGGCATAGTAACAACCTTGCTCTTGCTCACGCTTATCTTCATGCCGGCCTCTCCAATGTGCCTCTTCCATAGGTCTGTGTAGGCCTAGGCCTATCTCTGGAGTACCTCTCCATATTCCGACCATGCCACGAAATCATCGGCAAACAGCATAACCTCTACCTCCTCCGTTTCCTCCATTTTTACTTTGTTGTGGATGTCATCCATCACTATTATAAATATTAATAATAAATATTATATATAATAATAATAATAGACCTATAAATATTATAAATACAATATTATCATTATTATTAAAACATGTACACGCTTCGCCCCCCCCCCCCCTCCAAACCCCTAGGCCTAATACCCCTAACCTACTTTTCCCCTAATTTCGTAGTGTTGAAAAGTTGTGGAACACCTACCAAAAGAGTGCTGGAGGGCCTAGGCCTAGTAATGGTCTAGTCTAGTAGGGACTCAAGAATATTGTTCGTAGATTGTATAGGCCCTAAGCATCCATAGCCTAGCCTAGGCCTATAGGCCTACTATAAAGGCCGGTTTACGATTGACAGCAACGTGGGAGACAGTGGCGTAGGAACTATTTTTTTAGTGGGGGGTCACACTAAAGTTGACTACGAGGCTGGGTGGGCAAACCGGGGTCGGGGGAACCCCAGCCGCCGGAGGCTTTTTCGCCGTAGGCGAGATTTTTTTAAAAAGGTGCCCTTGATAGGCGATGTGATCGTTGCGCATGCGCAAATGCTATGTACTCGCCTCGTGACGGAACAAAAAACGAAAAAACATTACCTACAACGTCTGCTTGGACATAGGCCTGCCTATCTATGCAAGTTAGGGTTTTGACGTTTTATTTTTTGTGTTTTATTTGACTATATTAAAGTTGTACCGATTTCCGCCAATTGTAAACGCATCGCTTTCCGTTTCCACCACATTCGCGTTTCCATTTACGTCTCCCCACGTTGACGTCAATCATAAACCAGCCTAAAGTCAGATTTAGTCGGAACCAAACCGGAAGGAATGTTATGAGGCGCCACTGGCACCTCATAACACACCTGGCACCGTGCCAGGTGGGTGGGGTTTGTTCACGCGGTTGTTTGAAAAAGGGTTTTTGAGGGCTACTTTTGTATGATGCACGTGGTTATGGCGGGCGGTCAAGTGTCGCGAGAGGTGAGGGGCACTAGGGCCTACCTGACCAGCCAATTAGGATACAATCTTGAAAATACGTTTTCCTTGAAAATCTTTGTTGTTGCATCCCCTTCAGTCCGTCATCACTATTCCTCACACAATGCACCATCATCGCGCTCGTTTCTGCGACGCCAGTAGAAAGGGTAGATCTCCCAACACCATGGGCAGTTTTCAAGTCGCGCGCGTTTAAATGTTGCTCCACACCATCTGGTTTGGTTCCGACTAAAGGTGCAGGGAACTATAGTAGGTGAGGACCTGCCCTTCAAGTGGGTTCTTATTTGGTTGGTAGGCCTTATACTCCAACTTTTTAACAAATATTAGGCTAAGGGAGAAAAGGGTTAGGAATTATTAAAACATACGCGCTTTGCCCCCTCCCCCTCCCCCCTCCACTCCTCCTCACCTACTTTTCCCCTTGTTAAAAAGTTGGAGTAACCGGTACTCTTTCGGATGGTATGCCCCAACTTTTTTTTCCATTAAAAACAATTCAACCTTTAACGTCGCTATTTCAAACGAAAGTACTTTTCCTTTGGAAGTGTTTTATATTTTAAATTAGCAACGTTAAAGGTTTTGTAGGTGGAGTATTTTAGTGAAAAAGGTTAGTACTGACCGCCATGTTGGCGTAGTGTTGTAAAGTTGGGGCATACCATCCGAAAGAGTACCGAGTAACCAACCAAAGAAGTACCTAGGCCTAGGCCTAAGCCTCTAGACAATAGTCCAGTAGGCCTATAGGCCTAAAGTACAAAGGCCCATTCACGATCAACTTTTCCGTTAACTTAGCCACTACCGGTAACATATCCTCTTACTTTTAGGCGACTGTTAACAATGACTTTTTCCTAGGTATTCTGGTTGTAGCCTGCACATGTACATAACCTTAACCTTAATTTACATTATAAATTTTCATGGCCTAGGCCCTATTTCCTATAATTTTGCCTGTAGGCATACTTGGGGAAGTTCCTTTTAAAAAGGAACTTTTAAAAGAGTCAGTTTATCAATTTAAAAAAAAGAACTTTTATAAAGTTCAAGTTCCTTTTTACACACTAACCTCTAAAAAGTTCCCTTTTATTTTTTAGTTTGTTCTAAAGTTCCTTTAAAAAGTTCCCTTTTATTTTTTAGTTTGTTTAATGCGACTACCGAGTGACTGACGTGCAACTTGCAAGTATGCGTAGCCTATGCCTGTCAAAGAGCACGGTGAGTGGTAGGGTCATGACTCATGAATCATGATGATATGTATGATATGAAAATTATAAATGATAGGCCTGCATAACGACAAAGATGTTTGCTAACGAATACTGAAAAGTTGTTCTTCGTACAAAATTGGCTACTTAGCCTAATTGTAACTGGAACGTTTTAAGGAACTTTCTAAAAATTTCCTAAAAAATATGAACTTGATCACTTAAAAGTTCCTCAACCATAAAAGGGGGAAGTTACTTAAAAAGTTTCGGAAAAAAGGAACTCGTTCTTTTAAAAAAGTTCCTTTCCCAAGTATGCCTGTAGGTCTAGCTAGCCTATTTGAATTTAAATAGGCCTAGCCTAACATTTAAGAATCAAATTTAGCCCTCTTCTTGTAGCCTATGTCTAGGCCTACTCGACTACCTTAATTTGTTGTTGTTTCTTTGTTTGTTTCTTTGTTTTCCATCTTTGCAATATTATGTTATTCTCTAGGCGCTCTCTGATTGGTTCATTCTTACAGAAACGTTTACCTACTACTAGGTAGGGCCTACTAAGTGTTTGTTTGGAGTTTGCAACGTTTTTGCCGCGTTACGTATAAGGTTAAGGATAAGGTTAAGTTTTTCGCCATGAACGGAAATGTTATTTTCCATATATAAGACAAACCTTAAGTTGGCGGCAAAGTTAGCGACTAAATTGATCATGAATGGGCCCTATGCCCAGCTGCCTGTTACCGGTACCTACAGTTGAAGTTAACTGGGCAATTTTAAATCATAGCCACCAATATTCCTGTTACCGGTACCGTTGCGTGCTTAAGGCCTGCTGCTGTACAATAACTCTGCAATGGGCCTAGGCTAGTTGGTTGTTTCTACAGTTGACCATCCTTTTGGTTTGGTGACAGAGATGTCTTTTTGACACCTTTTCTAGCGGACGTTACACTGGGAAGTGAGAAGAAAAAGTGAAGAGAAAAAGTAACTTTTTAGAAGTAGAGTTAGCATGTAGCTTAGGCCTACGGGACTTTTACCGTTGCTGTTACACTGGGCAGTCGAAAAGTAAAAAGTAAAAACTTTTCGAACTAGTCGGACTTGGTTCGACTAGTGAAAAGTCCCGTAAGCTATATGCTAACTCTACTTCTAAAAAGTTTCTTTTTCTCTTTCACTTTTTCTTTTCACTTCCCAGTGTAACGTCCGCTTATTCATCAGCATTCTCCATATTCCTAGTTTCTCTTCATTTCCTCCCATAACCATTAGGTTTACCTACAGCTAGGGCCTACCTATTGGGCAATGTTGTAGCAGTGGTGGCGCCAGACAAACATCAATTGGTGGGGGGGGGGGCAGCTAGGGGCAAGGTCATAAAAGTAAGGGGGCTAGTGGTGGGTGGTCTGGGATGAAGCACCAGCAGCCCGAGGCCCTTTCGCCGAACGCGAAAATTCTTTTTACCATACTAAAGTCATGTCGTCATGTTTTAACTGAAAAATGGCATCTAAAGGAATTTCCGTTTTGTTTATGAAAGATATAGGCTAGGCCTGCCTACATTTACTAGTTGATTTTGTGCATAAAATTTCAATTTGATTGACCAACGAAACCCTCGGACTCAGTAAACAATGTTTTACAATAACTATCTGCGATCGAGGTGATAATTATTGTGGTGTTACAGGTTTAGTACCGGTTCTCGAACAGTTGAATCAGAACTATCGCTCATTACATTTGCGCCTACTAGCACAGCCTGTAGGCCTACATGTGGACATTATCCTATTTGTGATTTCATGATTTAATTTTAGTAATATTTACGCATGCTGCAGGCATTTGACACCGGAAGCGGATAAGCCGATGTTTGGGTAGGCAAGTGCCTCCCCCCAGGCCACCCTGTAGCGTCACTACTGTGTCCTGGCCGGCATAATGCTAATTTGACGGAAGTGTTATTTTGCATTAAATTTATGATTTTCCTTTCTCTAATTAAATAGTATTATTATTTATGTGAGAAACATGTAGAGATAGGATAGGAGACCAACAGCTTACGGAGCTTACCTGAAGTAGAGTAGGCTTAAACACAAATAAACAAATACAACACTACATTTTAAACGTTTCGGAGATACTGAGGTATCTCTTCTCTACTCACTGAGACACAAACACAACACATACAACAACAAATAACAAACAAATACAACACTACATTTTAAACGTTTCGGTCTACATGACCTTCCTCAGTGAGTAGAGAAGAGATACCTCAGTATCTCCGAAACGTTTGAAATGTAGTGTTGTATTTGTTTATTTGTGTTTATATCTTCTATCACGGCGCGCCTACTCTACTTCAGGTAAGCTGTTGGTCTTCTATCCTATCTCTACATGTTTCTCACATGATCCAGCCTTTTGGCATTCCTTTCATCACACCAGTATTATTATTTAGGTATTTACTTGGTTTTTGGCCGCGGAAAGTAGTTTCTGGACTTATTTAATCACTTTTAGTTTAGGCCTAGGTACTTGAATCGGTCGTTTTTACTTTCATCTTCTGGTCGCCATTTTTTAGGGCGCGACTCTCGGGAGAGGCCTTATAGGTTTGCAACAAGTTTATGTATGTATCTGTGTACATTTGCAGCGCGTCAAGACATATGCATTTATTTGAGGTAGAAGATATTAAACAATGTAAACGAAACTTTACAGGCATGATTCCAAAAGCACACAGCAGCACTCCTTCAAATTTCATGCTTTTGTGAGGGGCGTAAGTGTTCCTAAATGCAAGTTTAGTCAGCCATAAAATTTTGACATTTTACACATTGCGATAGTTTTTCATCAAAGTCTGTTATCAATTTTGCGTTATCACAACGAAACTTACATACCTGAAGCTTCGAATGTTTGTTAATAGAATACTACCAAAAACAAATTCATGACGTCATTAGTTGCGAACCCACGTGTGACAGAAATTAGTCAGATCCGTGTACATTTAGCGCGCGTCAAGACCTACACATTTATTTGAGGTAGAAGATATTAACCGATGTAAACGAAACTTCATAGACATGATCCCAAAAGAACTCTGCATCACTTCTTAAAATTTCATACATTTGTGTGGGGCATAAGTGTTCTTAAATGCAAGTTTAATTTACTTATTATTTTTCAGATCCGTGGACAATTAAAGCGCGTCAAGACCTAATCATTTATTTGAGGTAGAAAATATTAACCAACGTAAACGAAACTTTACAGGCATGATTCCAAACAAAAACTGCATCACTCCTTAAAATTTCATACTTTTGTGAGGGGCATAAGTGTTCTTAAATGCAAGTTTAATTTACTCATGTTTTGCTTTCGATCCGTGTAATGTTGGTCGTAGCTAAGTGATGAAAACTTGAGTAAAGGGTCTGGCTCGCTCTCTTGGTGATTGAAGCGTTTTGGGGGGGGGGGGGGAGTGGCATGCCTGTGAGTGTGACTCCAGGCCTCTTAGACTACCATCTGGGTTTTGTCTCGAAGTGTGTTTCTGCTAGTTGGTGATTAAGCACGTGTAATCAAAATGCTAGTGTTAATCGGATATTGTATCAGTTCCTTCTTGCAATTGTTTACTTTTCGACGTTAGAAGACGCTGTGAGTGGGCTACGTGCCACAAAATACTACCGTATGGCAGTGATTACCTTCATGCGCGACGTATGAGATAAAAATATTCACCTAAAATGTATAAAAATACGTGATTTTTTAAATATATTTCGACGTTAAAAGACGCTGTGAGTGGGCTACGTGCCACAGATTTGACCGTATGGCAGTGATTACCTTCATGGTATGTTACCAATTTTGCGTGATCACAATGTTACTTACAAAAATTCATACCCTGATCATTTGACTAAAAAATGGCATTAAACTAATTACGAATTTTATTCTTCATATAAATCATTATTTATATTATTCATTTCATCATCTAATTATTAATCCAATCAATGGTATTGAGACATTTAAATATTTTGAACAGATCATGGATTGGCCGCATGGTCTAGCGGTGGAAGTTTGTTTACTTTTTGTTTCCTGAGTGGCTACTCCACATGTCTGGCGTTTGAGGTGTTGTCTTGAGTAAACATTCTGATACGACTTTTTATTTGGGTGCTTCCTGTGTAACTACGTGTGCATAAAATAATATAGCCAGGGATCTTGACCTAATATTTCTCAGTGGTGATTACTAACTTATCTAAACATTCGACAACCATCCCCTAGCGTCTTACGCAACACTCCCATGTGTGGGATTTCCCCAGCCTCTATGTAAACAGCCAATTGACGGAGATTATTTATGTCGCTTCGCGACACATTAGTAGGCTCGGTTCTTTACAAAATTCCTTACACAACACTAACAGTGAGTTCCCTGTCTGTTATCACGGCAACAGTGACGCAACGCAATAGAGTTCTGAAAATAATAATAATATAAGAGCACTGAAAATCAGTTATATAACTGAGTGGTAGACTAAGTACAATTTATTTTATTTATTTATTTTATAGACTCCTTCATGCTGGAGGTTGCGAGTTCGATACGGGTTACCGGCCACAAGTTATGAAGAAATATAATTTGGAGTTGGTTTCATATAGTGATTGCAAGGCTGCGGGCTCCTTTCAGTTTGAAGTATAATAATGTCCCTATAGTGCATTGTGCGAGATTTACCATTGGAATTGAATAAATGATTAGCTATAGGCCCTAAATTTCATATAAAGTTGATATTTGGCAAAATTGTGAAGGCACACTTTATTATTTTACTGTTTTGTGCGCTAATAGAAACCCAGGGCAAACCGAAGACAAAGTCATTTTCACTAAGATGAACTTGTTTAAAAATGATCTCAAAAACTGGATTTAATTGTTAGGCCTACTTTTATCTGGGTGGCAGTGTAGTGGGTGTATACATGACGGTTTTGAAAACAGTTTTGAAGTCAAACCCGAGAAGAATGTTTTTGACTTGAACCGATCCAAACCTAGTTTCGAAGCGTATACATAATGTTTTCAAACCTCAAAGCGTTTTAAATAGATTTTAAAACCGAATGTATATAAGATGTATATATCTCTCTCGAATTAAATAATAATTACAGGGAAGATTTACTAAAAATTACATTTTATAACTTCTACTTACATAATATTAAGCCTGGTGATTTAGCAGTCACAATACAAATTAGCAATTTATGTTGTTGCTTTCATTCAAAATCAATTATTTTCACCAGTCATTTTTTTGGTTAGTATAAGTAGTATAAGTTCTAAGTAAGTTCTAAGTTCATTATAATAGTGTGCTCCAAGTTCTTTGTATGAGCTCTGGTGGGGGATTCTCGCAACGCTCTAACCCTTTCTAACCAGGCTTTGCCATATGGCAACAGAAAGTTCTAAAAAAAATTGCGGGTAAATTTTTGTTTTTTCAGTTTAGGCTAACCCCAATTTTTTTTATTTTTCTTTGGCAAATAAAAAATATTTAGATTTTTTTCCCAATTCAGTGGGACGAATAGTGACTTTTTGAGAGAAGATTGAAAATACACAGGTGCTAAAAAGGCTAAAAACAGAAATTTTTTGTTTTTTCCCGGAAAAATTAGAAATGCACTTCAAATTTGAATTTGACCCAGAAATTAAGATTTTATTCAAAATCCAAAAATTCCCAAAAATTACAAAAAATTGCTTAAAAATCAAGATTAAAAAAAAAAAAAAAAAAAAAAAATCTCAGAAAAAAATTGGATTTTTAATTGAATGATTACAACTACCTAATTAAGACAAAATTAATTCGGGAATGAAAGGGCTAAGGAGTATACTTGCTGACGGCGGAGTGTTTACCCCATAAGAATAGCCTACGCTCGCACCGTTCACCACCAGAAAGAGAGCTACAACTTATAATTTATTTTTCATGCACTTGCTAGATGTGGCCTTTTCAACACGTTTCTAAATAATGACAGTACTAAATAATCACGCGATAACCAGAGACGTGTGTTATGCGGTTATGCCGCAACAATCCATATTGTTTCTAAGAGACTACGCCTGCAGAGACACTCGAGTTTGTTCTACAGTTTTTTTTGTATGTAATTACTTTTATTTGTTTCTCAATATTTTGATTTTCACAAAGTTTTTTTTATCGTACTGAAAAGTTAACGTTTATTGTTGGTTAAAGTTCCAAGTTCATTATAATATGTATGCCTTTGTAATTGATTGCGCCCTACAGTAAACGGCAAGGGGCCATTTACAGAGAAAAATCTTAACCCATGGATGTATTAATCGTGTTATAAAATAAATTTACATTATGTTTTTTGGGTAATCGTATCAGCTTGCATCATATGGTACAGTTTTTTCTGTCATTATTATTTTGTTGAAATTCATTTGAGAAAAATTAAGTTTAATTACTCCACTTTCTTTGGATTAGTAAGTATTTTACCAGATAGGAACATGCGGCGGAAAGTACCGGCGCGGCGTGGTCGCTGGCGCGACCTCTTGTTAAATTTATTTTGTTGGTTAAGTTTTACCTACTTGTCATTGATTTGTTTTGTTCTTTGTTTGGTAATAAATAATTTCTATGATGTCAGATGTCTGGATTTTGAGTTGATTGTTGGGTTTGTTGGAAGACCAACTTCACGCAGTATTTTAGTTTTTAATTTATTTACTATGAAATATCAGTGATTTGGCAAAAAAATTTTAAAAAATGATATTTCGTCAAACTAGCAGTTTCGTCATAGTCATGGGGAGGGTTTTTTTTGGGGATTTTTATAACCTTTTCTTTAAATTAGTTCTAAATAGTAACTCGAATAACGACTTGGCTTTCATGCCTCTGCCTAGTCTATTAATCCTGTCAAATAAGATTTGCCTATTGACGTAGAGAGGAAAAAATTGCGATGTCGCTGAATTTTTGCAGAGACCTTCCTTATTTAATACTAATCACCATACTAAAACTCCCCTACAATCGGACTGGAGCTTCAGCCGCCATATTGGAAAATGGGGGGCCCAAAAATCGAATATCTCCAAATTGGGTGGAGATAGACAAAATGTCGCAATGGCAAAAATATTCCCCATTCAATTCCCTACACAAAAGGTGTATTCTATAGTTTTGGAAGGGGCAAAGGTTATGTCACAAAATCGTGGTTTATATGTTGCTTATTGGAGGACCAGCTGATTTCCCAATTTTCACACCCAGCAACAAACAATGCCAGGTAAATCCGTAAGAAATCGATTTAAATACCAAAGAACTTTTGTAAGGGGTTCATGAAAGCATCCATTAGTATTTAAAAAAAATTAGGTTTGAAATCGGATTTTGCATTTACCCGGAATTTGGGTTTTCCATTGTTAGCATTTCCTTTAAAATGACATTTGACTTAAATGATCCGATTACAACCAAATTTAAATCCAATAGGCCTATGGCTGCTAATTCCTAGTATTAACAATATAGTGGGGTCTATAAGCTCCAATATATATAACAATCGTGCAAATCGTGAAGAAAGCATGAAAATTTGTGAATTTACTAATATGACCACAAGGAATCCAAAAATCGATGGCCCCAAGTTGAGTTCCTGTAACTTTCTTATTAATTGAATTAATAAAATTAATTGATTAATTAACCAACAAAAATTTTTTAAAGGAGACAACACAGTCGACATTGGTATCAAATAATAACAAAACAAGCATAATAAAAGAGAAAAGTGATGGCCCCAAGGTCGGGTTCTTAGTACTTTCCCATTAATTCAATTAATTGAATTAATGGCAATTAATCACAAAAATTACAAAATTAATGTACAAAATAAACACGCATAGTCGACTTGGGTATCAAATGAAAGCTTATTTCACGAGTAAATAATACGTGAAAAAATATTTGTCATTAATTAATTAATCATCCAATTAATTACATTTTAGTAAAATTATACCACTTTTGACTTTTGTATAGTTATGTATTTCAAAAACTTTACCGATTGTCATAAAATTTCACCACTTTCATAACATAATGCCAATTAATCCAAATTTTGATGGCCCCAAACGAAATACATGCAACTCCCAGATTAATGGATTAATGAAATTGAGAATGAGCTAGATTCCCTTAAAATTGTCTTAACATTCAATTATGCGCTACGATTGACAATTGTAGTATTAAAAACAATATGATCACAATAAACCTAAATAATGATGGGTCCAAACTGAATTCCACTTAATTATTATTAATAATTAAAATGTGAAAAAATATATTTAATTAATTAATTAATCATCTAATTAATTCATTTATCATCTAATTAATTACAATCTAGTAAAATTTTACCACTTTGGTTATGTATAGGTATCAAAAACCGATTGAAACCGATTGTCATAAAATCTTACCACACCTATGTCACACCTATGTTTGCCCTGTGTTTATCCTTATACACTTTTTTTAATAGTCCAATTCAATGTAATTTAATTCAATACAATATAATTCAATCCATTTCAATCATATTTAATTATATTTAATTCAATCCAATTGAATACCGTAACGAATGTCCATGTTTAAAGTTAATTTCGTAGGCATTTCGTTAGTGCGTTTCATTGAGTAAACCGACCAAATAGTGTGGAAGTTAAAAGTTGATTTGATCATTCATATGTAACAAGTAATATTTTTAAATTAAAGTGTAATTAACGGATAGCATATTAATAAACACATGCCTTAATAAAATACTGTCAATGTTCTTAATTACCATACAATTGGCTATTATTTAATACACCAGTTGACTGTGGCACGTGAACTAGCTAATTCTTAATTTCATTTATTTAATAAAATGTAAGTTACAAGAATTTCGTTTGGTGCTATAATTATTTTATTTTATTTTATTGACATCGTGTTAGTAAAGTGGTAAGATTTTATGACAATCGGTAGAGTTTTTGATACCTATACTGCCTATACATAACCAAAGTGATAAAATTTTACTATATCGTAATTAATTAGATGATAAATGAATTAAGTAGATGATTAATTAATTAACTAAATATATTTTTTTACATTTTCATTATTCATAAACAAAAAGCTTTCATTTGGTGCACAGGGCAAACATAGGTGTAACATGATAGGTGTGGTAAGATTTTATGACAATCGGTTTCAATCGGTTTTTGATACCTATACATAACCAAAGTGGTAAAATTTTACTAGATTGTAATTAATTTTATGATAAATGAATTAATTAGATGATTAATTAATTAATTAAATATATTTTTTCACATTTTAATTATTCATAAACAAAAAGCTTTTATTTGGTACCCAAGTCGACTATGTTGTGATCATTTACACATTTGATTGAAATAAATATAATTAATTCCATTAATTCAATTAATAATAATTAAGTGGAATTCAGTTTGGACCCATCATTATTAGGTTTATTGTGATCATATTGTTTTTAATACTACAATTGTCAATCGTAGCGCATAATTGAATGTTAAGACAATTTTAATGGAATCTAGCTCATTCTCAATTTCATTAATCCATTAATCTAGGAGTTGCATGTATTTCGTTTGGGGCCATCAAAATTTGGATTAATTGGCATTATGTTATTAAAGTGGTGAAATTTTATGACAATCGGTAAAGTTTTTGGAATACATAACTATACAAAAGTCAAAAGTGGTATAATTTTACTAAAATGTAATTAATTGGATGATTAATTAATTAATAACAAATATTTTTTCACGTTTTATTTACTCGTGAAATAAGCTTTCATTTGATACCCAAGTCGACTATGCCGTGTTTATTTTGTACATTAATTTTGTAATTTTTGTGATTAATTGCCATTAATTGAATTAATTGAATTAATGGGAAAGTGATAAGAACCCGACCTTGGGGCCATCACTTTTCTCTTTTATTATGCTTGTTTTGTTATTATTTGATACATCAGTTGACTGTGGTTTGTGAATGTCAAACATTTAACTGGTATTAATCTAATTATTAATTTCATTAATCCATTAATCTGGGAGTTGAAGGAATTTTGTTTGGGGCCATCAAAATTTGGATTTATTGGCATTATGTTAGTAAAGGGGTGAAATTGTATGACAATCGGTAGAATTTTAGGTGTACATAATTATACATAAATCGAAAGTGGTAAAATATTATAAAATTCAATTAATTAGATGATTAATTAATTATTTTTCATTTTTTTTCATTTATTCATTCTCCGTAAAATAAGCTTTCATTTGATACCAATGTCGACTGTGTTGTCTCCTTTAAAAAATTTTTGTTGGTTAATTAATCAATTAATTTTATTAATTCAATTAATAAGAAAGTTACAGGAACTCAACTTGGGGCCATCGATTTTTGGATTCCTTGTGGTCATATTAGTAAATTCAACAATTTTCATGCTTTCTTCACGATTTGCACGATTGTTAGGCTTACAATACCGTTTTGGTGCTGTTTTTACACTCTTTTCGTTACATATAATTCACTTTGATGTTGTGGATATTGGGAATTATCAGCCATATTGGATTAAAACTTTGGTTGTTATCTCATCGTTATTTAAGTCACTTCAATGTGCGTAGAAATAATTTTTCCTCTAATGCTATTTAGTGCTTAATAATGGACAGTCAAATATGGCCTGATTTTTTTAAATACTGGTACTAATGGATGCTTTCATGAATCCCGTACAAAAGTTATTTTGTACTTAAATCGATTTCTTATGGATTTACTGGGCATTGTTTGATACTGGGCGTGAAAATTTGGAAATCAGCTGGTACTCCAATAAGCAACATATTATAAACCACGATTTTGTGATGTAACCTTAGCCCCTACTAAAACTATAGACACCTTTTTTGTATTGAATTTAATGGGGAATAATTTTGCTATTGAGACATTTTGTCTATCTCCAACCTATTTGGAGATATTCGATAACCAACACGTTTTGTCCGCCATTTTACAATATGGAGGCCGAAGCTCCAGTCCGATTGTAGGGCAGTTTTAGTATGTTGATTAGTATTATATAAGGAAGGTCTCTACAAAAATTCAGCAACATCGTAATTTTTTCCTAAAAAATTCTTATTTGACAGGATTATACAGTGCCTATACACACCTCTCAAATTGAAGCTCATATTGTGGTTTAAGATCTGTTCTTCGTGCTGGAGTTTGTTCTTATTAGGCCCCTACTAGGAAAATTAAATACCGATAATGTTGAGACGAGGGAGCGCAGCAACTGAGTCTTACAATTCAAGATTTAACGGCGCTTATTCTGTCCCTGTGTTTGTGAGTGACTGTGTAGGCCTACGCCAAAAATCAGTGAACCTATTGACCTGGTACGAGTTTCCTGAGAACTGTTTTAACACAATCGGCAACAAAATACTATCGAGGAAGCAGTGTATTATTTGTTATCAAAGAGTTAAAATAGTTTTCCCAAAGAAATGATGTCAATGTCCTCTAGATGGCGGTGGATTTTATCCATTCTCTCCTATTTTACAAATTTTCAGGTAAATCGGTCAAGACCTTAAAGACTTATTGGTATGTAACATTATGGGAATGTCGTACTCGGGTCGTGTTGCACGTACCGGTGCTCGCTCAACAACGCGACGGGACTTAAGCGTTTTCCTAGTATGAATTAATATATTCGTGTGAAATTTGAGCGCAATCGAAAAGTTATTTCTCATGATAATCGCAATTTTACGATTTTTTAAATTTCTTCGACTTAAAACACCTACATGCTTTATCCGATTGCAATCATTTTTTCACAGAACCTTAATTTTATGAATTAATATATTCGTGTTAATTAAATTTGAGCGTAATCTAAAAAATTATTTCTCATAAAAATCGCAATTTTACGCTTTTTTCGTTTTAAAAAAATTACGCTCATCCAACAATGCGCCTGAAAAAGCGTTTGCAAAGCTTCCTAGTAAATAATAATAATAATAATAATAATAATAATAATAATAATCTTTATTGTAATTCCAGTATACAAATTACAAAAGGTGATACGGTATTCATTTGTTTACATGTAGGGATGAGAGCTCCTCCCTACAAAATGTTCTTCCATATTATCTGCTACATATATTTCACTATTACTAATTTACTACCTACCGTACATAATTATACTATAAGGAAAAAAAAGAGAAGAGAAGAAACCACTAGCATTAGGCCTGCATTAAAAACTAGACTAGGCCTGTGACTACTACTAGGAAGCTTCGCAAACGCTTTTTTTAGTCGCGTTGATGGTGGATAGGCTTTTTTAAGTTTTTTTTGCCTGAGATATCTTTACTTTTGCAAGTGCTTTGTTTTGCTGCCTACGCATTGTAGGTGATTGTTCTCAAGTTTCTATTGTTTCTTGTTATTATTTACCGTAAAAAACTTACATTAAAAGCTTTATTTCTATGGATTCTGGCTAACTTTTTCAACTTTTTCTTTCAAAATGTACTACATCACCATAACTTTAATGTCCATGAATAATATGAACGTTGTAGCCCCACCCGTTTGGTCAGAATTGACCCAAATGACACAAAAATATCGCACAAAAATCAAAAAACTTATATTAAAAGCTTTATTTCTATGGATTCTGGCTAACTTTTTCAACTTTTTCTTTCAAAACCTACTACATCACAATAACCTTAATGTCCATGTATAATACTAGGCCGCTTCGCGAACGCTCTTTTGAGTCGCGTTGATGGATGAGCTTTTTTGGAATATTTCTGTCCAATGATTACGTTTTTAAGTGGAATCTCATTACTTTGTCTATAGTTAATTGATATTACTTGTTAATTATACACCTGTAAAAGGCTTATATTAAAACCTTTATTTCTATGAATTTTGACCAACTTTTTCAACTTTTTCTTTCAAGAGGCACTACATCACCATAATTTTTATGTCAATGTAAAATATGAACGTTGTAGCCCCACCCGTTTGGTCAGAATCGGCCCAAATATCACGAAAATATCGTATTAAAAACCGGGAAAAATCGTAAAAGTACGATTTCTATAAGAAATATTTTTTCAAATGTCTCTAAAATCATAACATATATAATTTCAGTGATTTTAAACGTTCCCATAAAGTTTCATCAATATCGGAGTAGCCGTTTGACAAATATCACGAAAATATCTCATTAAAAAATGAAAAAAATCGTAAAAGTACGATAATCATAAGAAATATTTGATCGATTACACCCAAAAACGTGGCAGGTCTAATTTCAGAGATTTCAAAGGTCCCCTCCAATTTTCATCAAGATCGCATATGCCATTTGTCCGGTAGAGAGCGAACAAACAGACAAAAAAACTAACAAAATCAAAACACCCGAGCTATTTTTCTTGTGGTAACGTAAGTGGGAAAAAAAACACAAAGTTAAATTGAAGTCTTCGCTTAGCTCATCCAATGAACGTTGTAGCCCCACCCATTTGGTCAGAATTGACCCAAATGGCACGAAAATATCGCACAAAAAATCAAAAAACTTATATTAAAAGCTTTATTTCTATGGATTCTGGCTAACTTTTTCTTTCAAAAGGTGCTTAATATGAACGTTGTAGCCCTCTAAAAAATATTGTGTTGCCCTCTAGTGGCATGGTGGTGGATGGAGGAGTTTGTGGTGAATAAGCTGGGAAATTTCAAAACAAAGAGAATTGCTTCATTAACCCATCGGCTTACCATTAAAAATCGCTGCGCCTGGCCCCTCAAATCCATTTATTTTTTACGAAATGGGGTTGTGGAGCGCACCTCAGCAAAAAATTCACTGCTCCAACAAAAATAACCCGATTTACTTGAAATAAAAACTAAAATGTAGCCTAAATAAATGTCTAAGTGTATGAACTTTCTTTCGAATTTTTCTTGGTGTCAAAATATCACACCCCTCATCTTCGTCATATCCTTCAAAATATTGCAATAAGCTGTAGCCGCCATAGCGCGCGCGCCGCCATTCCACCTACGAATGCAAACATAATCTTTCCTTCAAGCATAGACAGGCTAAAACTTGACCGAGTGACGAGCCAAACACATCGTTGGATGCAGCGAAGTGCGTAGAGTACATTGAGCGCGATCTCTTGGTGATTGGACGAACCATTCTCATACAACGACCGATAATGTAGCGCGCTGTTCCCTTGCTGTTCCAGCCCGTCGATCCGATGGCCAGGTAAATCGGCGCGCATTTTAAACAGCCCGTCGATTCGACCGGCGAGAAAGCTGATGGGTTAATGACTATCGATGGTATGGTTAGTATTTGCAAGGATCTGAATAGATCACGGCAAGGGGTCCACGGAGGGACCCCTGCAAGACATCGAATCGCTCTCTTTTGCAGTCTGTAAAGACACAGTGACTGAGACCATAACTGGCATAAGACTTTTAATGAAGTCTGAAACCGTTTTTTTTTATTATTACCGGTATACATTAAAGTTAGGCGTTCCTACATTACTAGTCGAGTCGAGTTACAAGTCGAACATTATTTTATTATTTGCATATTTTATTACTATGTACAGTTGAATAACTCGCATAAGAGTAAGACTCAAGAATAAAGTCCGATATATTTTTCTTTGCTAGGCCTAATATACGTCAACGATCCTACTTGCTAGTCAGGTTAGTCTAACATTATTTTATCAATTTTATTATTGTTGGATGAGCGAAGCGAAGACTTAAATTTCACTGAGCCCCCAAAATAATTAGCTCGGGTGTTTTTTTTTCTTTTTTGTCTGTTTGTTCGCGCTCTACTGGGCAAACGGCATATATGCGATCTTTATGAAAATTTGAGGGGTCCTTCGAAATCTCTGACTTAAACTTGCCACGTTTTTGGGTACAATCGATCAAATATTTCTTATGATTATCATTTGAAGGACTAATTTTCAAAAATTGCCTTTCTCCCTCCCCCCCCCCCCCACACACACAAAAAAGACCTGAAGGGATCAAAATCCAACATTTTGAATAATAGCCTTCAAGGAATTAGGATCTCAGGCAAAAAAATGGGACAAAATTTGCGGAGACATAAACATTAATTAGCCTACCACATGACATAGGCCTACATATTATAATAGTGCGACCTACATTTGCATGCAAATATGCCCTGGGGAGAACCAGCATTTTGATTTGAGACATCTGAAAACTGGGTGGGACCTATATTGGTTAAATACGTGGATGATTTCTAGGCCTTGATGCTTTTTTTTATTCGTGTTCCTGTATTTCATTTTGAGTCAAATTATTACTTATCTTGGCACTCCGACTGCCTCAAATTCGTTTTTTCCACTTTCAGGTTTGAGAAGAAGTTTGGTGACTCGTTTTTAATTAATTTTTTTTTCAGAGATCTACCAACATGACGGCTGATAAAGAAAAGGATGTTGTGGCTGTAGCCCCCAAAAATACACACTGTTTAATTTGTAATAGCCGTTTTGGAGTGTCATCCCGAAACTGTTGTGAAATATTTACCAAAAATCTCATGTCAGATGACAGACCTGTGTCGTACACAATCAGTGCGGTTCTGGGGGAGGACATTAATGAAGACTCAGCTCACAGTAATGTTGTTTGTAAAAAATGTTTTAAACTACTCTATGAAGTTGATGAAATAGAGAACCGGTTAGTTGAGATAAAAACCGAACTATCAAGTAGTTATAAGCGAACAATAAAGATTCAAAATGATGAAGAGTTGCATCAAGATGTATTGAATGATGATGGTCGCAAGCTTCCACTAGGCTCTGACGAAAACAATATTGTCAAATACAAACTTTTACCAAAAGTTGCTAAGAAGACCACTCTGAAAAAAATTATAACACCACTTTCAACAGCCAATAGCGAAGAGGAATCAGAACAAAAGGTGAGTGTTGGTGGACAGGCAGGACAAGTAACTCAATCATTTTACTACATAGCCTAGTAGTACTCCCTATATTTACGCAGACATTTTTTGCACAAATGCAGTACTGGTAGGCCTATTGGCTCTTTCAAAATATGAAGTTCAAAACGTGGGACGCCGCCATTAATGTGAAGCTAATTGTCAGTAGTACTAGGAAGCTTCGCAAACGCTTTTTCAGGCGCCTTGTTGGATGAGCGTAATTTTTTTTTTACCGAAAAAAAGCGTAAAATATAGATTTTCATGAGAAATAATTTTTCGATTACGCTCAAATTTCACACGAATATAATAATTTATAAAATTAAGGTTATGTGAAAAAATCATTACAGTCTGATAAAGCATGTAGGTGTTATAAGTCGAAGAAATTTTAAAAAATTTAAAAATCGTAAAATTGCGATTATCACGAGAAATAATTTTTCAATTGAGCTCAAATTTCACACGAATATATAAATTCATGAAATTAAGGTTCTGTTAAAAAATTATTACAATCAGATAAAGCATGTAGGCCTAGGTGTTATTAGCCGAAGAAATTTTAAAAATCGAAAAAAGTCTTAAAATTGTGATTTTCATAAGAAATAATTTTTCGATAAAGCTCAAATTTCACACGAATATATCAATTCATAAAATTAAGGTTCTGTGAAAAAATCATTACAATCGGACAAAGCATGTAGGCCTAGGTATTATTAGTCGAAGAAATCGGGAAAAAAATCGTAAAATTGCGATTTTCATGAGAAATAATTTTCCGATTGCGCTCAAAAACGTGGCAGTTCTAAGTTCAGAGATTTCGAAGGCCTCCATAAAATTTCATCACAATCGGAGTATCGGTAGGCCTATAGCCGGAATCTTGTTAACAGACAGACAAAAATACAAAAAAAAACATTCCGGATTTTTTTCTCCAGTGTAGTGAAATGGAATCTTCTCTTCGCTCGCTACGCTCATCCAATAAATTATGACATAGGCCTAGGTACTCAAAAAATGCCAGTGGTCAAAATAGGGGTGTGGCCATTACTAGATGGCAATCTAGGTTGGACCAAATTCTAAGAAATGTGGGTAGGTGCAGACTATAGGCCTATATATACTAGTTAACTGGACATTGATAGCAATTGACACTGGCCCATAATGTAGCCTACCGGTACCACTACCAGAAAGCGAACGCTTCTTATAGGCCTACCGTAGTCTTATTGATGGATGACTGAGCATATTAAACACCCATTAGCCTATGTGATTTTTGTAAGAAATATTTATTTTATAAATTTTTGTATCCCAATTCATAGCATAGGCAAGCCTATAACCAAGTTTCAAGGTTTTGGAGGTTTGGTGTGCTGAAAATTTCATCAAGATTGTAGTAACCATTTCACGGTTAAGGGCAAACAACAAAATGTTTTATGGTAGGCCTGCCGCCTACCGGTACCAAAAATTGTGAAAGTACAATTTGTGCTCTATTGTACTGTTGTAAAACACTAGCAGGTCCTACGTTCAGAGATTTGTCAATGTCATCAAGGTCGGAATAGTAGGCCTAGGTCATTCTGAGTTACCTATTTACTTTTATAGCCTTTAAGTGCCCAATGATACAATTTTTAGGGATATAATTTGCTATTGATCAATAATGCAGCTATATTTTGGTTACCAATCATTTTTATTTTATTGGTGTGCATCCTTAATTAATATGGATGTTTATTTTAGGAAAACACTCTTTGTGAAGTGGCTATGTCTGAGCATGGCAGCGATAGTGAGTACACACTAGAACTTGCCCAAGACGAGCAAGAAATATCAGTAGAACATGATGGAGAGCAAATCATAGTTCAGATCAAAATGGAACCTGATGAAGATCTAGGTATGAGTGATAAAGAATCTAATCCAAAGAGAACCAAGAGGAAAAGATCAATAAAAGAAGAGGATTTTGAACTTCCTGAAAAGCTTATCAATAAAGAAGGGACTGAGTTTTCGTGTTGTCTTTGTTTAGGGGATGAGAAGGAGATATTAGAAATGAAATCTATCATTATTCATATGAAAATTAATCATAATGTACGTATCTACATTTGTGACATATGTGGCCAGGACTTCAGAAAACGTAATGATTTATCAGTTCATCTAGATGAACATGTCGCAACAGAAGAAGGGGATTTCCAGTGTGAAGTGTGTAATCGCATTTTCAGTAATCTCCGGCTATTCAGAGTGCATAAAAGGATGCACTATCCACAAAATAAGCTGTGGACATGTGAAACTTGTGGCAAACGTTACAGTTCTCGTAACTTGTTGGATGAGCATATTAATACCCATACAGGAGTTCGTCCTTACATGTGCCAGACGTGTGGCAAAGATTTTGCCTCAAAATATACATTTAAAGCACACACAAAAACTCACGAGATACGCCCGCGACCCTACGTTTGCGGAGAGTGTCACAAGTCATTTTTGAGTGCCCAGAATCTTCAACAGCACGAACGCACTCACAATGGCATGCGCAACTATGTGTGTGACCAGTGTGGCAAGGCGTTCGGCACTGCTCGCAACTTGGAGGTACATGCCGTTGTGCACACTGGCTACAAGCCATACGTATGCCGAGTGTGTGGCAAGGCATTTGCTCGCAAGGCAGAGATCAGAGACCACGAGCGCACACACACTGGTGAAAAGCCTTATCAGTGTGAGTTCTGTGGAGCCACCTTCAGCCAGCGCAGCAACCTACAGTCGCACAAGCGTGCCACTCATTACCAAGACAAGCGCTACAAGTGCAACGACTGTGGCAAAGGCTTCAAACGTAGACGCCTCTTGGACTACCACATGAAGGCAGCGCACACTGGAGAAACGACCGTATAAGTGTCCCACGTGCGAGGCTACGTTCGTATACCCCGAACACTTCAAGAAACACCGGCGCATCCATACGGGCGAGAAACCGTTCCACTGCGAGGTCTGTGGCAAGGCGTTCAACTCTCGCGACAATCGGAACGCACATCGCTTTGTGCATAGCGACAAGAAGCCCTATGAATGTCTGGTGTGTGGTACGGGATTCATGAGGAAGCCATTGCTCTATAATCACATGCAGACCCAGGGCCATCTCAACGACACAATCGTGGTCAACCAACCTCGGCTGACTACGGATGACGATCTCATTTTGGAGTCGTCGGTAGCGGAAGTTGCAGCAGAAATAGAAGAGGAGTTGAGCCGCATCGACGACCATTCTGAGACTAACTTTACATCACCGAACTGAAGGATCACGTAGTGATGGACCATGACGGTGATGACGGTTATGCCGACAAGTCACTGGAGGTCGGGGACTCTGACCGAGAGGACGACGACGAACAAGATGTACAGGATCACATCATCATTGACGGTCAGGTACACTTCAACGAGCACAACGATCTCTCCGACATCCAGGAAGAGATTGAGTCGGTTGCAGAGATCACCACGGCCGTGCGCAGTGTCGAGGGTCGACGGACTCTGGTCGTTCCGGCGACTCCTAACCAGCTCTCTGGATCCAGAGCAGTCCAGGCTGTTAGGGCTGGATATGAAGAAGAAGTCACTGTTGAAGAGACGGGCTCGGATCAACTCACAGATCTTGTACCGGCACAAGAAATGCAAACAAGTACAGGGGCTGTGCATCTAGTGCAAATCAGAATACCTTCATCAGACAATCCTACGGGAAACCAAACTTGGTTTAATATTGTGGATAACCAAGAATAAGTAACGTAAAAGTTTTAAATCATTGCGACTTGCAATATATTATATAAGGATGAGATGCTGACTGTGAAAGTATCACATTTGCTACATGGTATGTATATTACTATAATACGTTATGAAATAAGTTAATGGTCAATCAATACCAATCCTGCACTTATCTACAGTAATATAAAATGCCTAATCACTAATCAGCCAAGATATTAACTGTTCAGGAATAGATCCAAGATGTAAATGTGTTTTAAAGTTAAAAACTTTTACAGGTGTGTGCTTTTTGGCAATCATGCTTGGTAATTGTTAAGTGAATTCATCAACCTATTTTATTTTTAAAGAATTAATGGACTGGTCAATGATCAATATGTATTGGATAGCTAATTAGTAATTACCTTTGTAGGTCTAGGTCAGATAGGAAACTAGTGTTCCTGTTCGTTATTATTAATCTGGCATTAATAAAATTGTATACATGTATCGGGTAGGTAGGGTACATGGGAAATGTTCAAGGTGTGTTCACATGGGAAGTTAAAGTGTACTTCATAAAGGGGGGCGTAGTCAATACAAATCGATATAGTAATGTACAGTAATATTCTAAGAGTTTATTTTGCCCATGTACATAATACTACAGGCCTAATAATCTACCTAAACATATTATAGGCTCTAATTTTTTAATTTAAATTTTAAAATCAAATGAAGCTATTTAAAAAACTATTGCCATTTTGTTTCTCATTCAGTGTTATACTAAGTAAACTAGGCCTGTATAGGTAAGGCAATTGTACAAATGAATGGTTGATTGATAAGTAACAGTAGGTATGTATTAAGCATTCTTTGACCATGTGCCCAAATAAACTGCTTGGGTGCTCGCTAACCAACCCCTTGCTCAACTTTGTTGGAAATGAGCGTCAAAAATACCATGCATTTTATTTGTGGTACCGGTAGGATACATTTTCCTGTGCAAGAAATCTAAAAGTTCCATAATGAAACTGTTATCAATTCAAATTGAGTCATCGAATCGTGTTGCCGCCAATCTAGTAGCAGGGGTACGTGAAAAAACGTAGCATATTACCTTTAAAGCAAACCACTTTGCACAGTTGTTGTATAGGACCCTAGGAGTGATTTGGCCCGCAGCACCTCAAATTTGGTCCCTTAGGGTTAAGAATTTAGCCATTGTTTCAAAATGGCGTCTAAAAATATTGAAATTTTCAAAATTGGAACACGAGTGCAGTATAGAGGTCGTTTTTGCATGATTTGGGTGTGGGAAAATCGACGGTAGCCATTCCACGGTCGTGGGTTTCGTCGGTTAGGCCCTGGTGCCACCATTTTTTAATTTCAAGGCCAAACAGAGTAACGGTTTGCATCCTGGAGATGTGGTAGAGTTGGGTGTCGTTTTCGAGTATTTACGCAAGTCTAAATTTTATAGTGGCCTTATGAACGTCCTACATGAAACCCTTATCATAACGAACCACCATTTTGTAAAATGGCGCTCGCCCTCAGGCCCCTGCTCGTCTATGAACAGTATAGGGTGGAGCAAGAACATCGATTTTTCGAGTATCGAATTCTAATAGGAATCAAAAGGTGTGTATTTGCATGCTTATCAACGGAAAAATATTGGAAAAATATCATACGTTAGACTTTCAGTTTGCGCAAAGGGTTTAAATTAAGTTTTTCAAAAATGACAACACCAAATTTTCCAAATCTTTGCCCATTTTTTTTTTTTTTATGAAATGATCCAGAACTTACCACGAGGAGGTGGCTGCAATTCGTGTTCCACCCACACCTTACCCAGTACCCAAGCATCCAACCCATTAGGGTGTTTTAAATATCAGACCTTTGTTGATTTAGTCAAGGTCATTGTCTAAAATCAGAATTCCCATTAAATTTTGGCATTTTGGATATAGAGAGCAAAGTAACAATAATGTAGCCATATCTGTTTTCTTGCCCCCACACTTTTCTGCAGACACTGTGACTAGTTAGCTACGACCAAATTTGCAAATTTGCAATTTGGCAAATTAATAAAATCAAACTCGCGCAGAGTTTTATCTTACAAAAATTTACGAAATAGTCTTTGTTGTCAAGCTTGCAAGCTGTCGCCCCGACAGCTTGCATTTTGTCCAATCTATCAGCTAAAGTCCGTGGCTTCAAAATTTATTGCAGGGGTCGTAAAAGTTCTAACAGACTTCCTCTTCGGATTTTGAGTTCTTGCCTTTAGTACCCAACTATCGTATGTGTTGTCTCTCATCCACTATCTTAGCCAACATTTTCTCTGGGTGACGGAAAAACGCGTTTATCTCAATCACAGGATCGGTGATTCTTTTAATGCCGTCTGGCAAATGTCTCGTTGCTTATTGTTATGATATGTACAAACTAAGGCTATATTATTAAATTTTTCAATTCATTATTTAAGTTACTTATTATTTGGGTAAACTAATTGTGAGGGAGTATCTTCCAATTGCATCCTGCTTGATACAGCAATTGCACCTTTTCCAAACACCTCAATAAAAAAGTTTATTTGTTTAGGAGTAAGTACATAGGTATTTATCCCAGACAATATAAACTTAGAAGTTACCATAAAGTGTTTATTATAATGTAATATGCTATGTGTCTGGAAATAAATCTTACTTACTTACTTTTAAACAACCTTGAAGATATGTTTAGGACCATATTTCACAGATTGATATCTCTTAATTTCGAACCAGACAGGAGCATATGTCTTCACAATGCAGTTTACAAGCATCTTGAGTTCGTTTAGTAGGACTTGTTCAGGAATTGAACAACCGTAAGATCCGGTTTACACAATGTCCACCATCTGGAGTGACCAAGAGATGATCTTAGTAAAGACCAACAGTACCTACCTTCTGGATATTGTCAGAGCATTTCAGACAGGACAATGTGCTCCAGATCTGGATGTAAGAGATCCTGGAGCCCTTAGTCACTCCCGATGGCTGACATGTGTAAACCGTGTCTTACGGTTGTTCATTTCCCAAACAAGTCCTACTAAACGAACTCAAGATGTTTGTAAACTGCATTGTGAAAACATATGCTCCTGTCTGGTTCGAAATTATGACATCAATCTGTGAAATACGGTCCTTAAAATATCTTTAAAGTTTAAGTTGTTTAAGCAACGAGACATTTGCCAGACGACATTAAAAGAATCACCGATCCTGCGATTGAGAGAAACGCGTTTTTCTGTCACCCGGAGAATATGTTGGCTAAGATAGTGGATGAGAGACAACACATACGATAGTTAGGTACTAAAGACAAGAACTCAAAACTTGAAGAGGAAGTCTGTTAGAACTTTTTCGACTCCCTCAATAAATGTTGATGCCACGGACTACATTGAGCTGATAGATTGGACAAAATTTAGGCTTAACTGTCGCCCCGGTAAGCTTGACAACAGAGACTATTTCGTCAATTCTGCAAGATAAAACTCTGCACGAGTTTGATTTTTTAAATTATCCATGCCATAGCCAAGCTGTCGAAAAATGCGTCAACTCCGTCACAGAGTCTACAGAAAAGTGTGCGGAGAAAACAGAAATGGCTACATTAGAGCAACTCTGTTCTAAATATCCAAATCGACATAATTTTATGAAAAATCTGAATTTAAGACAATGTCCTTGACTAAATCAACAAAGGTATGATATTTAACGCGCCCTAATTGGTTGGATGGTTGGGTAGGCCTACTGGGTAGAGCACGAATTGCAGCCACCTCCTCGTGTTAAGTTCTGGATCATTGTAAATTGGGCAAAGATTTGGGAAATTGGGTGTTATTGTAATTTATTCAAACTTAAGGGCCTTTGCGCGAACTAAAAGTCCAACGTATGATTTTTTTCATTATTTTTCCGTTGATTAGCATGCAATAAGCAACTTTTAAGCCATATTAGATTTATATACTCGAACATTGATTTGTTAATTTTGTCATTTTTTATTTTCATTTCGGCCCTTTGAGCGATCTGAAGATCCAACGTATGATTTTTCAATATTTTTCCGTTAATAAGCATGCAAATACACAACTTTTGAGTCCTATTAGAATTCGATACTCGAAAACATCGATGTTTTTTGCTCCAGCCTATACTGTTCATAGCCAAGCAGGGCCTGAAGGGCGTGCGCCATTTTCTGAAATGGTGGTTCATTATGATAAGGTTTCATGTAGGACGTTTATAAGCCCTACATATTAGTACATGCGTAAATACCGAAAACGACCCCAACTAAACCCATACTCCAGTTATGCAAACCGTTTCTTCGTTGGCCTTGAATTTAAAAATGGCGGCACCAGGGCCTAACGACGAAACCACGACCGTTGACATGGTACCGTCGTTTTCCCACACACGAATCATGCGAAAACGACCTCTAATACTGCACTCATGTAAAATTTTGAAAATTTTAATATTTAGACGCCATTATGAAAAATGGCCAAATTTTTAACCCTAAGGGCCTAAATTTGAGGTGCTGCGGGCCAAATCACTCCTAGGGTCCTATACACAACTGTGCAAAGTGTTGCTTTAAAGTAATGATGCTACCGTTTTCCGGATTTTGTAGTGTACCCCTGCCACTAATCGTAGTGATACTTGGCTACGAGACATCTCAACGATAGATACACTTATGAAATAAATGCAAACAGTAATTTGACCAACAAAGCACAACTTTCTTACTTTCACAATCATGTCCATTGAATACTTTTTGTGAGTAGCATATTAGTCCTGTAAAATTAATTGTGCTAAGCAATAAGCATACAAGTAAGCAGAAAAATCTTGCTTTACTAGCAAGTCTAGCTAAACCACTGCCTCCTAGATATTTCAGCTAGTTTCCCCTTTCCTGCCTGTTTTTTTATTGTTCACGTTTTTCCGACTTGCGATTTTAATGAGTTATTTATTATACAATCTGGTTCAAGTATTCATGTAGGCCTGTGTGGAATGGAGTAATATACCACAGTAATTCATTTAATAACTGTGTATTTACAAACTGGTATGCAGCATAACATAACAGGCGCTTGGGAATGTACACTAGAGCTAAAAAAGCACTCGCATTGCTGAATAGGGGCATGGTTGGTCAACTATCAAAACTAGTTGGATGGACAGGAAGGGAAAGAGAAAACTAACTGAAATATCTAGGAGCCAGTGAGCTAAACTTAAGGTTAATGCCTAGCTGAAACTGATTAGAATCTTTACAGTTCAAAATATTATTATAATGCAGGGTTGCCACCAAGAAAATATAAAAATCCTGTTTGAGCACATCAAAAATCCTTTTAATGCCTAAATTTACCAATTTTGGGGAATTGTTGTAAAACAAAATGAAAAAAAAAGAAACTATATATTACTGCCTCCTAGATGTTGCTCGAGGCTCCTCGTTCCCTGCCTGTTCACGGGCACGGTTAATTCAATTGTTGTCCTGGCAGCGCTAGTTACCGCCCCAAAAGCTCTGTTTTGTTCTTGTTGTTGTTTTGACATGCATCACATTAAAAGTCATCTCCGATGTATTATACTAATGAATACAACTAAGTTTAATGTTTTAGATACGTACATCACTTATCAAGGTTTGCAGAATAGTATTACACAAATATTAGAAAGTCTGAATACAAAACACTGAGATGACATTGTAATTGTCTCTTGACAACAAAAACAAAACGTAGCTTTTGGGGGCGGTAACTAGCACTAGAATGCCTATGTGGGGAAAAAGTGCTAATTACAACAACAAAACAAAACAAAACTCAATCAAAACTTGTCGTGTGGACAGGCAGGGAACGAGGAGCCACGAGCAACATCTAGGAGGCAGTGCTATATATATTAAAAAAGAGTAGGCCTATTTTAATGATTTGAGGCCAAATAGGGTGATAAAAGGTATAACCATAAATGCATTTAACGATGTTT
>JAMZAV010005291.1:0-42470 GCA_024449915.1 Sweltsa coloradensis
AATTTATTTCACATTTTACTTCAATTTTCTATAATGTTTTTAAATGTGTTTACCTATTTCTTCCAGGCCTATCAGATGCGTCCGTCCATCATCTTCTTCGATGAGATCGACGGCCTGGCTCCGGTCCGCTCCTCGAAACAAGAGCAGATCCACGCGAGTATCGTGTCCACCCTCCTCGCTCTGATGGACGGGCTAGACTCACGCGGAGACGTAGTTGTGATCGGTGCGACCAACAGGATCGACGCCATCGACCCGGCGCTGAGACGGCCGGGCAGGTTCGACAGAGAGCTGTTCTTCCCGCTGCCCGCACAGAAGGTAGGGTGTCACCTTTCATTTGTTTAACCATAACTATTTATTATGTGAATGACATAAAGAGATAGGGTGCCAACAACTTACCTTAAATGGAGTAGGCGTGCAGCGAAAGATAACATAAACAAAAATAAACAAATAAACTACAGAATCAAAAGTCAAAAAGTTTTTGGTCCACGTGACCTTCCTCAGTGAGTATAGAGGAAGAGACTGAGTTGAGAACAAAAAACTAGGTTAGCTGTTGGCTAGGGGTGAGGGGCGAGTGAATGAGTGTAGATTGGGTGACAGAGGGGTTGTGGGGGAAGAAGGAGGAGAATCACCGTAGGTTTAAATAAGTTTTTTGACAAGATTTACAGATCCACTGGTTGGCCAGTTCCCACTTTCTCAGTTTACCAGCTTGCAACATTAACATTGTTTACACGGGAAAATAAAATTTGTTCTTGATTAGGGTTGGCCTATATTTGACTGCTTGGCCTAGGTATAGCAGCTTACTGGTAAATTAGGTAAATTTGAATAAGTGTACCATTAAATTGATGTAAAATGCAGTTGTGATGAAGTCTCCACCGAAGAGTAAAGATTTGGGTGTAACTTACGACAAATAGAAGCAGATTTAGTAATCAATGAGATTGTATTGGCCTGTACTTGGTCTACCTACTCCTATTTGAATTGTGTTAAACATTGAGTTACTAATCTCTTGACAGGAACGCCAAGAGATCCTTCGCATCCATGTGTCCAAGTGGGAGGCCCCGCCCACTCCCGAGCTGATAACCACACTGGCTGAGCAGGCGACTGGCTACTGTGGCTCGGACCTGCGAGCTCTCTGCTCGGAGGCTGTGCTCCAGGGACTCAGGAGGAGGTACCCACAGATCTACAAGTCTAACCAGAAGCTACTTCTCAATCCAAATGCCGTTCAGGTAAGCTCGAGCCCACACTGAAGTTTTGTGTCTTAATTTATAATCTGGCATCAGTAGCACAGATAAAAGTAGTTTTTGATGAGCTTTTGGAAGGAGGTAGGTATTGATTTCTGGTGGGTGGGTCTATGTTATGTGAGTTCATCAGGAGGTGAATGGTAGGGGTGTGCGGGAAAGGATTTTTCAGACTCTGGACGGGATCGGGAATTTTACATTACAAAATCCGGGAATCGGGACGGGATCGGGAAATTTTCCGACAAATAAATAAATTAAATGCAGCATCTTTATATATCACTTTATCAAGTACAAAAATTGCAAAGGATCACCAAATTAATCACATTGACTCACAATTTAACTTTAGGCTTGGGCCTAGGCCTAGCTAGGCCTACTTGAAGGGCCTAGCCGCCTAGGCCCTAGCTACTTGAAGGGTCTAGGCCTAGGGCCCTAGTAATTAGGAATAGGCCTAGGGCCCTAGTAATTAGTTTAGAAAGAATGGCCTGTGCTTTAGATTAGCCATGAAGGTTAGGCCTAGGCATAGCACCAACTGGGAAGAGAGACCAAATTACAAATTAGCTAGTTGTAAGTTGTACCTAGGCCTAAGGCCTAGGCTACAAACTAACAATTTTCAACTTACCAAAAGCATTTGGCCTAGGGTCTGCCTAGGCTAGCATCCATGGACTTATCTAAACCACAGGCCTTTCTTTCTAACCAAATAATTAATTTTGGGTAGGCCTAGGCCCTAGGCTTTGACTAATATAAATACAAGTAGGGACCTAGGCCCTTGCCTAAAGTCAATTTTTAAGTCAAGTCATTGTGATTAATCTGGTGGAGGCCTATTTCCCAGCTGTTTCAGGTCGAAAATCGAATATTATTTTGATTTTTGAAGCACTGCACTCTGGATGCTAATGCATCAAGCAAGCACTCGCGAGTGCTGCGATCTAGTGGGCACCTTGCCAACTGCTTTCATATAGTCTGAAGAGGCGGGAATTTCAATTTCCCAACTTTTGACGCAATCCCGGCGAGTTTCGGGAAAAAAACTATTTCGGGAACGGGATCGGGAAGGTGATTTCCCGATCCCGATCCCGAAATGTCGGGATCCCGCACACCCCTAGTGAATGGGAGGGTACAGAAGTAAGAAGGATCATTGTATTGGCCCATCGACCTAAAGCTTTCACCTCTCACAGCATCACAACTTTTAATTATTTGCCCCTGGGCATGTCAACCAAATTACACAGATACTGATTTTTTCACTGACATTCAGTTTGTTTCTTTAAAATTAAGCTTGATTTAGAATCTATATTAATTTCATAAACATGCCTGTAAAAGGCCTTTTTAAATATAAATAAATGACAAAATCAAATTTTATTACATTGAATAAATCCAGTAAACAAATCTTCCAGGTTGAAAGCGTAGATTTCCTGCGCGCAAAGTCCACCATCGTTCCAGCCGCCCACCGGTCGACCCCCAGTCACGGGCGGAAGCTGCCCGCGCTCGTAGAGCCCCTGCTTAAGGGCAAACTGGAGGACGCCATCAAGGTTCTCACAGAGGTCTTCTCCCACGGAGTGTCGAGATCTGTGGATAGGTAGGTCTGTCGAATGACATGGAGCATTACTCTCGGTACAGTTGTGACTCGGGCACGGCTCTACTGGGTATAGTCTTCTTTTTTGGTTGGTTTAATTATGTATAATAATTGGATTTGTCTAGATATGAAATTAATTGTCTAAATCTCAATACAGTATTATTGTGGTCAGACTCGGAACTTTGTAGGTCTAGTTGGCCTACACCTGTGCCCACTTTTAAATAACTATTTCAACGAAATTCAGGGTGTTACAAATTATTTAAAAACAATTATGTATTTGGGAACAAAGATCGTAATAACCATCTCCAATTGTAAAAAGTGAGCTTTACTGTACAAACAACACATCAAGGCACACGAACAAGAATTTCTGACAGTCTTGTCAATTTCTGGTTTCAATCAATTGGTTTGGTGTTGCATTACGCAGCACTGAGACATCGATTTACAAGTGTTATGCATTTCTTTCAGTTCCAAACTGTTGAGTGCGAGCCAGAGCGTTTTCCGGCCGCATCTTCTGATTGCTGGGCCGAACGAGGGTCACGGTCAAACGATCCTCGGACGAGCGTTGTTGCATTTTATGGAGCATGTTACCGTTCACACGCTGGACTTGGAGACCCTGTTCCGCACATCTAGTCAAACCGTAGAGGAGGCTTGCATTCAGGTGAGTGTCATGGCAGAGTGTTAAGTTTGCATTATTCAGGCCAGAGATGTAAGAAAAGAAATTGAGTTTACGATCGAACATAGTTTTAATTTCAACCTCTCTTTGCAGCTGTTCAACGAAGCCAGGCGTAACCTCCCCTCTATCATCTATGTTCCCTCCATCGGGCGTCTCTGGCGCCTGGCCTCCGAGACTCTTCGCTCTGTCTTCCTGATGAAACTGGACGACATTGACCCCTCGTCTCCCGTCCTGCTGCTCGCCACTTCAGAGTCGCCCTGCGAGGATCTGCCGACTGAGGTGAGGCTGCAACTTAACGTACTGCAATCTGTCCGAGAGTTGCAAACTGTCTTGTAGAAAATAAAAAAGATTTTATAAAATCTCCGTATTACATTTCCATTGTATGAATTAGACAATTTACAGAGCTAGTTGTCAATAGTATTTAATCTATTTATATAGGGTCTACTACACTTATAATTTTAGGGGTCAAACAACAGGTGCAACTTACCTGTAGACGGCCTCAAATCAGTAAATACGGTGTATATTGTTGATAGTGCTGCCAGCATGAGAAAATTGGTGCTTAATCTAGAGGCTAGCAATTGTTCTAGCCTCGGCAAATCTTCTCTTCCTTGTTGGGAGCAACATTATTCCGCCCGAGAGTGTGAGGCTAGAACTTGTTTCCTTCACAACATGTTTCTCTGTCCAGGTGGCCACCCTGTTCAGCCCGTACCGTGACGAGGTTCTTAATCTGGCGCTGCCGTCGGCCGCCGAGAGAAGAGCGTTCTTTGCGCCGCTCATCTTGGAGGAAACCATCCGGCCTCCGAGACCGGGTCAGGGGAAGGATGTTGAGGAGGTTCGTACCAGGGGGGAACTAGAATAGATGCAAAGGGTTTGAGTTGTTACCCCCCCCCCCCCCCTCACAGTCCTTGAATGCAGGGCTCTTCAAGAGTCTTTGGTTACATGAGGCTATGGCTGTTTATTTTTATCTTACCATTTTAACTTTTATTGGTTTAGATAGGGCCTATCGGCTAGGTTGGTGTTTGTGGTTGGGGAAAGGCGAGAGGAGACCAACAGCTTACCTTAAAGATTACCTTTAAATATTAGTTCTTCTCCAACGGTCGGTGACCAAGGCCGCGTAAGCCGAAACGTTCAACATTTGTGTTTTGTTAATTGTTAATATATGTGCACCTCGTCTCGAGCAGCTACCTACAGTCTTTAAGGTAAGCTGTTGGTCTCCTCTCGCCTTTCCCCAACCACAAACACCATTGTGTGTGGCTCGTTGGTCTTGTGGTTAGCGTATCTGCTTCCAATGCAGAATGTCCAGGGTTCGATTCCCGCTAAAGTCAGAAGTTTTTTAACTTCTGATTTGGAATTAAGCCCATCAGTTTTGGTCGTAGGAGTTTGTAAACGGTGACTTTGGAGCCGTCCTAGCAACGAAGCACATAATAAATTTCAGAGTTGTTCTGAATCGGCCTTGTTGATTCTGGCGTTGATTCGCGGGTGTTCGCACTGTCCATACCACTGATTGCTATATTTTCTATTTAAAATATCGATCTTTGGTTGGTTATCGCTCACTCGTCGATTGCGTCGGGGCCTGCAGGGTTGGTTTGGTCGCTTTGATTTAAAGTCCCCCACTGAAAATCAGTTATAATAACTGAGTGGGTAGACTCTAAATAAAATTATATTTATTTATTTATTTATTTATTATTTTAACTTTTTTTTAATAGCTTTTCATGACTTGGTTTTAGGTTAAGAATGAAAAGGTTTTTAGTAGAATGTGTGGGTAGTGAGTTTGAATAGGGCCTGTTAGTAGGACAGGAACAGCAGAGCCCGCATCATTTCTTACGCTCTAATGCTCCATGTAGCATTTGACCATATAAATTGAGTTAAACTAGGATAACTTGTACAGTAATTTGAATCATAACAATGACGATGTAGGCCTAGGCCTATGCAAATTACCTTGGTTCATGGGTTAATGAAAATGATACATCATTGTGATGGAGAAGACAAGAATAATTGTGAAAGAAGAATTTTGTTTTCAATAAACATTATTGAACATTTTAATTCCAGGTATTGGAGGTTCTGCCCCTGGCCCCCCCGCCAAGTCCCGTCAAACTTTCAGTGGAGGAGCAGAAAGTTCTAAACAGCCAAGAGGAGAAGACATTACGAGAGCTGAGAATATTCCTTCGAGACATCTGCTCAAAGCTAGCTAGGAATAGACTGTAAGTTGGTTCATTATTACTTAGCATGTTAGTAGGCCTACTTGTGCTAGGACTTGTGAAATTTGTTAAATCCATTTATTTTCTCTCTTTGTTATTAGAATGTTGCTAATTCATACCAAAATTGCATTGGGTCTAGTGTTTAAGATAACATAGAAAGGCCTACTGGGAGTGGGACTAAAATATCTCAAATCAGTCAATCTTTGTTTTTTTCATAAAGAAGACATTTTCAAAAGTAAACTTTAGATGACATTAATGAACTTGGATACATATTTAATAATAGTATACCGGTAGTAACTTTCCTCCAATGTAAGGTATACTTTTTTCAGTGCTTACATGGTGAGTTTGATCATTTATTTATTAATTAATAATACAACAATGCTAATTAAACTGGCCCAACTAGAAACCTAACAAGTATTTCGTACATATGCCAGCCCCGTTAATAATTAATATCACCACGTTATCTTGTTTCCAAGGTTCTTCATGTTCACGAAGCCGGTGGACGTGGAGGTCGTCCCTGACTATCTGAACATCATCGAACAACCGATGGATCTCGAGACGATGATGACCAAGATCGACATGCACAGTTACACCTGCGCCCAGGACTTCCTTGACGATATAGACCTGGTGGTGAGGAACGCTCTGGAATACAATCCAGACAGGTAAGATGTGAATCCTGCAACTTGTGAGCTCTATTTTGATTGTCTTTTCCTGTGGAGTGAACTTGGCTCTATTATATCATCAATAATTAACAATAGAATAGGTTCGTTCGTTCGCACACACTTTTGTGAAATTAGCCACTTTGTGGCTCGTTGGTTCACTGCAGTGTTAAAACTCGCTTTCATAACACTTGCTCAAAAGCCAGTGTAAAGTGTAGACACTGGCTTTTTGAGTTATCACTAGGTCCACGAACAAACATACCTAAGGTGTTGATATAAACACACAACATGTACAATATGAATCTAGATAATTATTTTAAATTTAGGTTTACCGTATTGGACCGAATATAGCACGATCTCGAATATAACACGACCCCCAATTTTTCGGAATCATTCCAAGAAAAAATCAAAAATCAAAGGAAATTAAAATGTACAAGAAACATTTTTTATTTACAATACAATGAATGTTTCACTCTTACAACAAGACATTTTGAACAATGTTAGGGCCTAGTCCTAAGTTTTTTTAACAGGGTGAGGCCAAGCACAAGCTCACATACTTCTAGGCCAACCATAGTTCACCAGTCTGATTAAGGTTTTACAAATGATCATTTTAACCTAGAATTGATTCGGGATCGATTCCAAAGTTTTTAAAATAAATTGTACGCACAGTTATTTTGGTGGTCATTTTCCGCGGAACCCGTGAACTGTGATTCGCGGCGATATTCCCGCGGTCTTTTTCCGCGGAGCCCGCAATGACGTCGCCCGCCTCACGTCACGGGATCGGCTGGCGTCGAGTGGGTGGGCGGGGCGAAGCGCAGCAGCCGATGCGCGGAGTTGTATTGAGGGTTGCCTATGCTCAGGCGCTATTTCAAATGCAAGAGCGCGGAAATAACGCGAGTGCTGTTTATGAGATAGTATTTTCGGAAAAAAACATCGTGCTATATTCGGTCCGATACAGTATAGCCTATACCGTATAGGCCTATACTCGGCCATCCCTAATACCTAGGCAATATACTAATTAAATTGTGTGGCACGTTACTAACTTCCCTTCCACACAGAACGCAACATATTTTAAACAATGTTTCCCCTCTAGGTCGGGAGAGGACAAGCTGATCCGTCACCGAGCGTGCAGCCTGCGTGACAGAGCGTACGCCATGATCAAGGAGGAAATGGACACCGATTACGAGGAACAATGTAAGAAGATCAAGACTTCTCGCACTCAGAGGGCAGCGCCACCGTCGATGTTCGTGCCGGACTTCATTCGCACCAAGCCTCCCATGTACACTCTGAACGGCTCGAAAGGTAGACACTCTAGAGTTTGATAATAGTAGGATAGGAAGGCTAGAAATAGGAGAAGGCTTATTAATATCGTATTAAATAAAAAATAAATAAAATAAAATGTATTTAGAGTCTACTCACTCAGTTATATAACTGATTTTCAGTGGGGGACAGTAAATAAAAGCGACCAAGCCAACCCTGTAGGCCCCGACGCAATCAACGAGTGAGCGATAACCAACCAAAGATCAATATTTTTAATAGGAAATATACAATCAGTGGTATGGACAGTGCGAACACCCGCGGATCAACGCCAGAATCAACAAGACCGATTCAGAACAACTCTGAATTTATTATGTGCTTCGTTGCTAGGACGGCTCCAAAGTCACCGTTTACAAACTCCTAAGACACGAACTGATGGACTTAAGTCCAAATCAGAAGTTAAAAACTTCTGACTTTGGCGGGAATCGAACCCTGGACCTTCTGCATTGGAAGCAGATACGCTAACAACAAGACCAACGAGCCACACAATCCCGAATATATGACAAAACCTGAATGTTCCCCTAACTTTTCTAGCTGAAATATAAAAAAAATTTAAAAAACATGCTGGAAAGGGACATTAAGACTTAAAATAAAATAATAATGAAAAAGGTAGGCTTATATTCAGGACAATATGGTGTAAGGCAGTAGAATGAAATAAATATTGATCGAGGTTTCTAGGTGGGTAGGATTAGTATTGGTTGATTACAAATACAGTGGAACCTCGCCCAACGATTTTTAAGGGACTGAGTAAAAAAATCTTGCAGGCGGTAAATCATTCCAACGAGGAGCACACAAAAAAAATATAATTTTGTGATTTACAGTTCCGGTCTATTTTATTGGTGTTGCACCTATACATGCGTCGGCTGATAGCGATCGATACTGGTAAGTAGGTCTCTGCACGGGTGTCGTTGCTTCAGAGTTCCGTGTGATAATACAAGACGCAGTCTAGTAGACAGAGCTATCAAGACAGGCTCTCTCGGTCTCACTCACTCCTTGTCTCACTCCACACCTTCTGTGCTCACTCCACGCCTGCGCCTTGGACTAGCAAGTCACCTGGCTCGTGAGGCGAGGCGGGCGTGCCAGGCTTGGTCGATGCACTCGAACGGGAGTCGCGTGCGTAATATTTTACGTAAATGTTCCCTTTTTCTTTTTTCGAGAGTCGTTGCAGCGGAGTAATAACTAATACAATTTTGATCAGGGAACAAATTCATCTTTCGAGTCGGAAAATCGTTATCTTTGGCGCTTTTAAAAGACGTTAAGGCGGGAAAATTTAACATTGGTTTAAATGGAAAAAGAAGGGACTTAGTGAAATATATGTAATATTGTCGACAAATCACATCATTTAGAGATGGAAAAAACACATTTTGAAATCACGAATTTCGCGAAATCTCGTGGATATCGCGAAATAACGAACTAAATTGTAAAAAACAGGTCAAAACGCAAATTAACTCGCGAAATTAAGCATTTTAGAGCTCAAAATGTGGGTGGATGGTGGAGGTGCCGGTCCAGAATCCAGAAACGGGCTCCACGGAAATAGACCGCCAAAATAACGATGCGTATCTCGGACTCCGCGGCAATAGTCCACCAAAATAATGGTGCGTACAAATATATTTTTTTGCTTGGGAATCGGTTCTGAATAGATTTGTGGGTCACAATGATTGATTCTAACTTATTGGAATGAATGCCCTACTTAAAAGGCTTAGGCCTAAAGGGCTTTTTTTTAGTTTTCATTTAATTTAATTTAATTTAATTTAATTTTTTTTTTTTTTTTTATATATATTTTTTGACCATTTAAATGAAAAACGCCGGGAAAAAAAGCAAAATTTGGGTTTTAAAAACAAAAATTTGGATTTTTTTTATCACCATTTCTCATTTCTCTATTTTTTGTAGAAAAATGCCAATCGGCTGGAGCATATTGGGGGTGAGATAGGATCCAAAAAGCACTGTGCCCCTGCAACGGTGGGGAAAACAAATTTGCTTTTTATCTCATTGACTACTAGGGATGGGCAAATGCGTGTACTTTCCTAAACGTGCACACTTCTTGGCCTGTCAGGGGCCGTGTACACGTACACATTGTTATGTTTGGCCACTTCCTAAAAAAAAAAAAATAAATTACAGTACGCGATCTTTTTAAAATTGGTGTAGCGCCTTATTCACGCGTCAGCGGAGCGATCGAGTCTGGTAAGTACGTCTCTGCGCAGGTCCCGAGTCCTTGTGATGATGCAAGACGCGAAGCCGCCCATCCGACCAAACACGGAGAGCTGTAGAATACACTTTGTCTCACTATAACCCTTTAAATGCGCAGTGCGCGAGCCCGCGTCAGTCCGGGAAGACAGAGCTATCAAACAGGCTCGCTCTCTCTCGTGAGGCAAGGCCGGCCCGCCCGGCGGGGCGGGCGGTTTGCCGCACCACATAGGGACACGCGCAAAAAAACGTTTATTATTTTCTTTAAAAACAGTAAACGTTGTAATCCCCATGAAACGTGTCACTTTACCGTGTACACTATCCATCCCTATTGACTAGTATATCACGCACGCCAAACGCCTTGGTTGAAAATCCCCTTTCAACAAATTCGATTTGGGATCCCCATATATCACTCCACTACTAGCGCGTTCTTTTCAAGTCTTTTGCAGATCGGTTGCAGACAAGGTCCACTGGATTTCCCCCTAGGCGACGTTTCGACCATTAACATGAGTTTGGTGTGTGTTTCAAACGGAAATATACATATGGCTGTGGATGGGGCACGCACACACGAGAATATCGCGAAGCTGCACGAAGCCGGCAACGAAAACGCTTTGAAGTGTAATACCAGTAAGGCAAGGGAATTGGTTCCCTCCAGTCGATTTCTAAAAGCGGTTGAACGGAAGCGCTTTGAGACAATTAACGCAAAATCACAGTCTGCAATCTGCTGAACCAAGGCATTTCAACATGGCGCTTTGAACGTGCGTGATATACGTAGTCATTGTTAGGATGTGAAAAATAGTTTTTAAAGGTTTGAAAAATTCGCCTTTAAAATAAAATTCGCGAATTTCGCGATTACAAAAAACACAATTTATCATGCACAACCAAAAAAAAAAAAAAATTAGGGTAATTTATGATTGGGTTTTAATTAATTAAAAGAAAAACAAGCACATGAGAGTGAGAATCAGGGGTTTAATTATAATCTATATTCAGTCCCACAGTTTTTAAGGGTTTAGACAGTTTTAAATGTTAAGATTGATGGATTAAAATTTTGAACAACTTGTGTCTTTTTTACTTTTAATGTTTTATACGCGCATACACACAGTGCACTCTCACGTGGTTAGAAAGTTAATCATCGAAAGCAAGGATGGTAAGTGCCTCTGCATTTTCTGGAAGCAGTCGACGGCGACGATCGCTCACAACAATTGAGTACTTTGACAGTGACCGCTCACAGTCCACATTATTAGTTGGAATCCACAATGATTTCAAACACGCCGACGCGAACAGAGGTGGTCAGGTTTCAAAGAACACAAAATGTTAACAAGATCCATATCTTTCACTTCTCCCTTGCCCATCTCTGCAATGACTTGTTTTCTTAGGATTTCGTAACCAACCTCTACGTCGTGGTCACCAATATTGTGGAAGAATGGGATCTCGCTTGTGCACTTTTTAATCTCGTCGAGAGATTTGAGCCAACGCTTAACTTTCTTGGGCTTAAAAGGGCATTTACACACATAAAGACGGTCTTTTGCAGGGCCCTTCTGTCGTAGGCTTTTCAGTTTATATAATGCAGCCATAGTAGCACTTTTCAACACCTCAACAACATTCGCCTTTGCCCTTGCGTTCAGTTGGGACAACTGAACACGTAACTCTTCTGGTACCTCGTCGTGAGTCAGCCCTCGTAGCACAGTTGCAAACCCAACTTCAAGGTCGTCCAGGCGGTCGCACAATACATGCGCCTGTGGATAAGTGCTGCCTTCAAGATACACGAGAATGTTTACCATATTTCTACAATTCGTGGCGACAAACGGTGCTTGGCATTGAACTATTCCGATGTCAGCTGGGGTGCATTTTCGGAAGAATTGCACGCCAGCATTGTTTTTGTCTAGACTCTTTAGAAATAACACAATGTCATCGAGATGAGTGCTCACATAAAACGCGGCTTTAAACCAAGAGTTCCATCTAGTCACTACAGGAATCGGGAATAGTGTGACTCTAGCCGGATCATCGGGATACTTTTCTTCGAGAAACTTAATGTAGTTAGTTTTGCGTTTTCTGGTATTTAAAAATGCGTTTTTTATCTTCGTGATCGCCGTGTTGAGTTCATTTAAGTTCTCTTGAAAATAGTCTCCGCAAAGGCTTATCTTGTGCGCCCAGCACTGCACGTGAATTAAGTTGATATCGGAATGTCCCTGGAGCGTTCGAGCGCAAGTTGTCATGTAATTGGCAGAGTCGGATACAAAACAACACACGTTGTCAAATGTGACGTCATATTGCGCCAGTGTCTCGCAGATCGCATTGCTACACGACGCACCTGTGGCTGAATCTAACACCGCACTGGCAACTAACTTCACTTCTTGTTCCGACGTGGGTTTAATTGTTTTCAACAATATGTTGAACACACAGCGGCCCCCTTTGTCTGTCGTTTCGTCCGCCAGAACGGCCACTTCGACGTCTTTTACGACGCGTTTCGTGTCCTCCTTTTTTTCTTGTGCTACAAGAGGTATATATCGCCGGCGTAAAGTGTGGCTGCTTGGCAAATCTCCTGCACTCTGAACGTAGGTATTCAACCACTCTTTCATAACTGGCCCATCCAGCTTGCCGACGGAAATGTTCATGGACATAAATGCTCTTGTCGTGTCTAAAATAAATCGTTCACGTCTTTGACTTGCAGAATCTGCAGTTGTAAGAGACTCTTGGATAGATTGTTGCACTCTTGGTGCCGACGATAAAGATAGTGCTTTCAAACGACTGTGTTTCTCGCCAGCACAATGTTTAATTAAAGTATCTTTCCGCACATGCTCAAGCCTCACGTTACAAAATTTACACATAAGCACCGTATTATCTACCACATGAAATCCATCATTACGGAATTCTTGAGCTCTCGTACGCGCAGTCACTCGCAAAGGCGGCATATCGGAAACACTGGCGATAACACTTTACACAATGATTGCAGCGAGTAGACTGACTGTCGTCGAATGCTCGAGTCAGATTGCTCGATCGACGCGCCTGCCAGATAGCCACAGCCACTCAAGGTCACGACTTATGAAATGTCCCGACTACGCACGAAAGAAAACGAGCTCCGCTCGGCGGCAATTTCAAAATGCGGTTTTTTGAAAAGTTAGCTAAATGTTGGAATAAACTTGAAATTTTGCGATCTATTTCGCGTTTAAAGACATAATTGCTAATTTTGCCACTAGTTCGCGGTATCAACTAAAATTTCGCGAAATGGAAATTGGTACCATTCAATCACAAATCAGGTGATTCATGTGCAAACGGAATTTGAAGGGATTATTGCAACTTTAAAAAAATTTGCAAATTTCGTTGTCACCATTTTTGCACATCTCTACTCATTGTAAAAGTTTTTCATTTCCCCATATTGCTGTTGATTAAGTTACGTATTTTGAAAAGACTGCCCTGTGTTTTTTTTTTTTTTTTTTTTTTTTTTTTTTTAAGTAAAAAACTGCAAGTTATAAATTATAATATGGTAGGATTAAAATTTTGTACAATTTTTGTGAATTTTTTACTTTAGGATTTTTTTTTTAGCAATTTCCTTTTTTCTAGCTCCTACATACTTTGTTGTTTTTGCTACCTTGAGTATGTCTTACTACTGGCATTAGGCTATACCAGGCAGATTGTGTTTAAAAAAATCTCAATTTGGTTTACCCACTTTTGTAGTGACATTCATTTTTGGTCTACTGTTTCTTTCCCAGTGAATTGCTCACCTCCGGGCAGCCACGCCGCGCCCCAGTCGAGCCAGACGACCACCGAGGCCGCCACCTCGTCCCAGAGCCAGATCACCGCACTGACCAACGGAGGAATACGCTCTGCGCTCAATCGCACGTGGAGCGGGGGCGTGCGCAGGAAGAACCGTCGCTGCAGCTCGTGGCAGAGAGGTCTGATCAAGATCAAAAAGCGACCGCGCACGGTGATAACGCCCGTGCGGCCGTCTCTCGCAAAGACTTCAGCCGTACTCGAGTCTCAGTCGCCCATAGTCAGCGACGTCAGCATGGACTCGCAGGAGATTATGGTCAACGGTAAGTGCAGCGTTTTGCTCATTATCGACATTTTAGTTTGAATTGCAATGATAAAACCCTAGTAAAGTTGTTAAGAAAAATAACTACCTACGTTAATACGTTATTTTTAAGGCTGGGCATCGACATCGATTAATCGATGTTTTATCGATGTCGGGCGTATATTTCGACATCGATTTTTGTGTGTGGAAATCAATATTTTTTGTTAATTAATTATGTATAAAAATTAGGGCTGTGCGAGTACTCGATTTCTCAAGCTTTTTTGAGCTTCATTTTTGAGCTCGCGCCGAGCCGAGCTTGGTTTTAGGCTGAGCCGAGCCGAGCTTGGCTTTAGGCGCACTGTCATTGAATGGTGTCTCACCTCTTCTGCTATATGGAGGTATGGAGATAGTAACCTAGTGATCTAACTGGTTCCGACCCCACACACAGGTATCGGGCCTCTTGATACGGTGTCCAGTAGCCACGAAGCAGGGATGAAGGGCCCTATCGTACTGGGCAAAGAGGATCTAGGCGAGAGTGAATTCACCCCCCGCCCGAAGCCGGCCAAGACCAAAAGAAGTGAACGATCTTCAAGGTCATCTCTCAACATGAACACGGAATCATCATTGGAAGACGGCGAGACAAGTTAGTACTACAAGCTGTGTTTAATTTCATCTTAATCACATCTTATCAGTCTCATTACCCATTGCTGTTTCTTGCTTTTGGTAGGGTAGCCTTGGGTTTTCAAACAAATTCTTCAATTTTATATCTACCACATATGTATCTGTTGCGTGCACATCTTCCCAGCTCCCCCCTCTTTCTTGTCTGTAGATCTCCTGCTAGCTATACATTTAACATGAATGGTTGGGGAATGGGATGGGGGGAGAGATTTGCAGGGGCAGCGTCGTCTTTCAGTTCGGTGCTGCATGTTTATAACTGGTACACAACAACTTACAGCAACTCAGCATAAGTATCTTGTGGACCCTGTCCATTAGATCACAGTCAACTGTTCTCCTTGTTGTCAACTCACCGCCACTTAATAAACACTACAGGTACTTTTTCAGCCAAAATGTGAAGTGTATTCTTAGAAATTAGAATGTGTGTACTCGTGTTTCAGCTAAACCTGTTGTAGAGCAACCGAATCTCGAAACGGGCCTCAACTGTACCTCTCCTACAAGTAGTCAAGACAAGAGCCCGGTATCTCGTATCATCAAGTCACTGCTGCCCAGTAGTCCACCTAAACCAAAACAGGATGCAAGTGTAAGTCAAAGATGTTTTGGTGGTATTAATTAACCTTGTAGGTGTCACATGGTGGCTCAACCCCCTCAAGTAGGTAATTATGGCTTATGAATAAGTTTAGATTATGTGGGCTTCATTAATGTGCTATAAATAGGTTTTCTAAATAAATATGTGATTATTGCATAACTATTTCGGCATAGGCCTTACTTTAAAACTAAATACATGGTAAGATTCCTGTTTCACTTATAGTGGAATCTTGATATAACGTTTTTCAGGGGAGGTTGCCCCAAAAAGTGTTATAACGGGAAAAACGTTAAATCACAATAATATTCAATAATGACAAAAAATGAGAGAGAGAACGGCGCAAAAAGAAAGAGCTGCTGCAATGTCAAGTATCTCGGCTGCTTACTCGCCGTGACACTGTTGTCAGTTGTCTAGGAGGGTGGGGTGGGGGAAATGAAACATGTGAATAGCTGTTACGTTGTTGAAAGGATTTATTGTTATGCAGTGTTTGGTGAATCCATTTATTTATACAAACCTTGTTCTAATATTAACTATGCCCTGGGCTTAGTGTTTAAAAGTCCCAATAGGTCAAATATCTACGTAAAATAGGGCCGCCATGTTTTCTCACAGCTGGTTAGATGACGTCAGCGAGTGATAGCGCTGTGAATATAGCGACGCCAGATCGAACCGAATATTCACGAGCGAGGTCGATAACGGTAGGTATCTTCCAGACCCCTTGATTTAATTATGTCCCCGGGTGTACAAGCTAGGTAATGATAATAATGATTCTCGTGTTGCTCCAGCAGGTGGACACGTGTAAGACTCTTCATCCCCCAATGAGGGTCATCTTTGACCAGCACTCCTTGGACCAACTACTAACGAGAGTTGTCAGAGTAACCGACGGATGCAACATCAGCGCCCTGCTTGATGTTCACGCGAGGCTTCGAAAGCACATTGAGAAGTGTAGTCAAGATTACCTCAAGATAGACTTAATAGATGTAAGTATTTTAACAGAGAAGAGTATTAGCTCGATGACGGTGTTTTAGTTATCGAGTGAAAGATATACGTAGGCCGCTAATATTTTTTTTTTTTAAAGTTTTGTACATAATTCTAAAAATACAATGTTGAACTTATAATCTCTTCATTGTTTATGAAATATGTCCAATCTTCTGTGTTTTAGCTACTCTCGAAAGAGTTGGATCGATTCGAGCTAGTTCGCCGTAAGAAGACCGCCAACAGGTGTTCGTAGTCTCAGCTCGCAGGGCGGGTCTAGCCCAAGCACTCGCCCATCACTGCCAAACCAAACGTCGCTCAATATTCAGGGTTCGTAACCGTGCCGGTCGGTGACTAGGCCGTGCGCATGACTGAGCTTCTACAACGATAATACGAGTTGTATATATTTGAATAGTTGTACGTAATGTGATTGAAGGAGAATCTCGAAAGTTGTTGCCATTTTATAGACAACTGGAAAAGAGTGTTGTCTTTTTTGTTTTAAGTTGTTCAGTTGACACTTGCGGTTTGCAGTCCTTGCTCTCTGAACGTTCTATTCCTTGAATCTGATACAAAACTTATGATTTTTAATACTCTAAATTGGCCTGGTGACTGTTTAAAATTGAGCACTACTACATATTTGTGTTGTCATATTTTGCCACAATGGAATCATTCCGAAAGGCACCGCCACAGCGTGCTGTGCCTAGTCGGAAACTAGCCGACGCAGCTCGTTGTGAGCACCGGAGTCTTCGGGATGTGCTTTGCATTCACTAGTTGTGCCATGTCTTCCTTTAACCTAACAATAACATCAATCAAGTTTGAAATTTTAACATCTAATTAAATGAATGCCTTTTCATGGTTTGTGACTTGGTAACACACCAATTAATATTTGTAGGTATGGCATTGTATTCGAGCAAGGGGACAAGGTTTAAATTCAATTATTGGGTTCTGGTTCTAAACTGAATCTTGTAATTCCTCGAAGCCATCTCCTTGTACACTTTTGCATGTGTTTGGTGAGCGTTCCGAGTCAATGACTTCACTTGAGGGGGAAATGCCAGCTGTTTTTCACAGGTATAACTTATATTTATTCCCTTGTTTGTGTTGATTAATATTTGAATATGTACATTATATTTGATTTCTATATTTAAATGATTATTATTAGTACTCTAGTGTCTTTATTATTACAAGGAAGAAATGCTGAGTCAGCATACTAGCTAGACCTTGGCAGTGCAGAGCCTTGAGAAGAGAAAAAGATGATTTACCACTTAATCGGACAAGGTTTGATAATATTAGGGTATTATTTTAATTTATTTATAAGTGCACCATTGCTTAGAGTAGGGATGACTTCGGGTCGAAAAATCCGGAACCGGATCCACCCGCGCCGGATCCGGTTCGAAACCGGTTCCTACACATATTTTTCTTTCTCAATTTTCGTAAATTTGAATCTGCGCGGGCTAATTTCGATTGAAAACATGGGCGGGGCGATAATCGATTCGAATTTCGATAGGGGGCGGAGCCGTGTCCCAGACATTGTAGGAACTGCTTAGTGAGAAACAGTTGAACAAACAATGGCCTACAAGATTGTTTGCTTTCGTTTTCGTTCATAAAGTTTGGATTATGTGATCTTAAACGTGAAAAATAGAATTAGTACATGATTAAAATGTTATTAACAAGTTCTGCAATTTGTTATCATAACACAACACATGGACCTAGGCTAAGCCTAGGTCAAAATTGTGACGCAACATTCATAGGGCCTAGGCCTAGGCCTAAGAATTTTGCAACCACGGGTGTTTCCGGCTCATTTATTCTCGTCTGTGCCTAGGCCCTTGGCAACTTTTAGGTTAAAAATAGAACCGGTTCCGAAAAAGGGGAACCGGATCGTAATGGAACCGGTTCCGAACCGGTTTCCGGGTACCCGAAGTCATCCCTAGCTTAGAGTTATCACATTACTAGAAAACTGGTTTAAAGTTAATTTTAATTGCACCAGCATTTTGTCTCGCTAATAATTCAATGAACCATTATGATCTCCGGGTACGCTGTTGTGTAGTCTTGTTTATTGAATGCCATCTGTATTTGGTTCACTACACTTAGGCCTATGGGGGACTGTATGACACAAGCGCTGCGAGCGGTGCAGTTCAACGAATTCACAGTCTGCCCCTTCATTCATGCATGAAATTGTTTTGTTGGCAAATAAATAAGGCTGTGAGACATGCGCAAGGCAAGCGCTAGACTGCCTACTGTCATACTCATCAGACATTGTTTTCTTTTTTGTAAACTTTGCTGATTGTTAACCTAAATTATAACACACAACACTAATGCATCTTTATTGGATAGTTTGGTCCCAGAAGGACGAAACACGTCGATTAGGGTAACAAACAACTTTAAGAGGATGGGATAGTCACGAAATTAAAACTACGCGAAAATACCATTTTTTGTGATATCTCCAGAATGATGCAAAATATCTAAAATCTGATTCTAGACCGCTATGATGTGGTTTTGTTAGAACAATATAATGCAAGAAAAAATATTCAAATATAATAATCGGTGCGGTTTGTATTTAAGATAAGCATTTAATTAATTAAAAATTAAAAATTCCAATAAAAAAATTACCATCACATTACAATATTTTTTCGTACAGGCTATAAGTTCTCACAACAACAGATAGTGGTCTAGAATCAGTTTTTAGATATTTTGCATCGTTCTTGAGATATCACGTTTAAAAAACTGTAATTTTGTGTGGTTCTAATTTTGTAACTAACTATCCCATCCTCTTAAATTAGCTGGAGTTGTCATCGGCAGGTGAAAAGTTTTTTTGCCCCCAGCCTTTCAGCCTGGACTTGTTCTCTATGCTTTCCCAACCTGTCAACCCATCTCCAGTCCAATCTATACCAACACCGATGCATCTGTTGCTTAACTTTAAAACATTTATGAAATAAAATAACAGTTAGTACTGTTACAATATTGAATTGTGAGGCAATAATACGGACAAAAGCCTGGCTGTTCTAAGTAAATGTGTGGTAAGTGAACATGATTGCTCATAGCGCCCTCTTTCTGTCAAACGGTCTCCATACCAATTTATTTTAATATTTTCTATTAGTAAATGGGCCCAATCTACATAAAATATGATGTTTGTTAATTATTGGAATAATTATGTAGTACGTATTTGGAAGTGGACTTGCACATAGTAATTTTTTTTTCATTAAGTATCCAAATGGTTGTTTTCAATGCTCTGAATTATATTTAGATACCGATATTTTAATGTAGGTGCTTACCTAACAAATATTGTGCATCATATTTGTGCATTCTGCACAAAAATGTTTGTGAATATTTGGATTTATACAAAACTAGAGATATTATATATAGATAACATAACAATAATTTGAACTTATAAATTTGGTTATGTTCTTATGACATTTGTTACTAATGGCTTTTATTGGTTCTTTAATCAATCTTTCATTTCAAAGATTCATATGGGCCTAATAAGTTAAAAGCACTTTCGTAACTAACAAGCCTACAAATTCCCTGTCGAGATCTGATCATGATTACTACTATGATTGACTGATTCTGATTGTGTAACAAACTAGGCAATTTTTTGCTTACAAAGTGTCCACCATCAAAACAATGGTCAACAGACACCAATTGCAAGCCACTAGAATTTCATAGCTTATTCCCCATCCCTAATTTTTCGATCTTTACCACCTATCTAATGGCGTTTTCCATTGGCCGCACTGAATGTGAACTTACGTGATCCATTGGGAATTTGAGTGTGAACTCTGAGCCAGTGCACGGACTCCATTGGCGGTGCATTAGGAACGAGTGCTGCACTGAGCTGCTCTGGGTCCGAGGGCAGTGCAACGCATCTAGTGCAATATGGCGGCCTTGACATGCGTGATTCGACCAGTGTTCCATTGGGGATTGTATTGAACTAGATTGCATGGGTGCAATGACGCCACAGTGCAAACTGCGTGGGCACTCGGTACATGCCAGTGGAAAACACCATTCATGATAAAGATTTCTTCTTTGTCAAACAGTTAATGCAGTTTCAACAACCTTAATTCCTAAAATGTTTTATTTGCACCTCTAAAATCACAATTGGTATTTTGTATTTTTGTTGGATAACATTAGTGCAAATGTGTGCCAGTTGACAGTGATTATGTAGTACTACTTTGTTCGGAGAGGTCTACTATGCACCCATAGTGCAGTTGCCTATACGTCAAGTTTGATTGAACGTGTTATTTAATCAAGTCTGTTTTGACACTTTAGTTTTTTGTTAGGATAAAGCAATAAGATTATAAAGACAATTATGACAATGCTAGAAGTGAGTTTGAGATTATTTTGTATTTTTTGGCCAGTTACAACTTACAAGTGCTACTAGTAATAGGGAAATACTATGTATCTATACGTTGTAAAGAAATCTAAACTCATGAACGTCATAACTCATGCGTAATTTTTGGTCACTCATCAATGTGCAAGTGACCATAGGTAATTTATGTTTTGATGGGTTTCATATAAAATATGAGATGACTTTCTGTTTGAGTGTTGTTTATGTGTCAATAACAGCAGTGGCGTACACAGGAATTTAATTCTTGAGGGGTTTGGAAGAATGACTCCCCCCCCGGATACGCCACTGAATTACAGTATATACAGGTACCATTGGGATTGATGTTTGTCGTAGCATGAATCCAGTGATTGAGGGCCGAATACAAATACTAATTAATGTAATAAACTGAAATACCACAGATATGTTCCAGTCCATTTGACTTGGGCACCTTGCGTCTTCAGCTGAGAAAGAATAGGCACCGCCTGAGCGACACTCATTCACACTAGTACTATGGCGCTAATTGCGGTTAAGTCTCATGATTTATACCTTTTTTTATTGAACCAGCTTTAAGTAAATTAACAGAAATATTTCACAAAATGAATAGGCCTAAGTACTTATCTAGTCTTTTGTTTTTTTGTTTTACAAAATGTTGGGCTTGACTGAGAATAGTAAGTAAAGCTTTAATGCACTTTATGCATGTTATTTCCAATAGTGTAAAAAATAAAATACGGTTACCAAAGGCACAAGAACTTATTGTTGTATTGTGGGGCCTATTTTGCTTTCTCTTGTATGCTGGTCTGTAACAATATTCCTGTAACAGTATCTTAGCTGTTTTACAGGTCAGGCTTCACGATGCTTTTGGTTTTTGTGAATGGGAGAAAATGTTTCCGACTTAAAAACATTTTCAAAGTACGTTTTTGAAATCAACTCAAATTAAATCACATTAAAATTAAAATAATAAAATAAATAAATTTTATTTAGAGTCTACCCACTCAGTTATATAACTGATTTTCAGTGGGGGACTTTAAATCAAAGCGACCAAGCCAACCTGTGCCCCGACGCAATCGACGAGTGAGCGATAACCAACCAAAGATCGATATTTTTTATAGGAAATATAGCAATCAGTGGTATGGACAGTGCGAACACCCGCGAATCAACGCCGAATCAAACAAGGCCGATTCAGAAAACTCTGAAATTATTATGTGCTTCGTTGCTAGACGGCTCCAAAGTCACCGTTTACAAACTTCTAAGACAAGAACTGATGCATTAATTTTTTTCCCCTCCATGTTAAATTTGAATTCGTTGTAATTTTGATCTGTACATTGAAAACAAAACATTAGTATCTTTAATTTACATCAGTAACAGCTGAGCAAACTTCTAATTTGTACGTCTCCAACTGGGCTTTGCACGCAAAGCTTTTCGTATGTTACACCACTGTAGTACCAGCCCTAATCATCGACATAGGCCGTGACTGAATGACTCATTCCGCGTAGTTCTTTGGGCATGTCAGTGTGGATGATCTAGACTGGGCTTGTACTAAGGTAGCGCTACGAGTGTGAGAAAGTGGCCGTTCAAAGCCCAACTGGAGAGGCCAACGTTAAATGCTTAAAATAAAAATACCTACCGGTGTGCGTAGCCTAAAGTAATCTAGTGTGAAAGGGATGGTTGCTGTTGGATTCATGGTGTTCTACGTGTGTACACTACCTTGTGAGGGCTGTTACTACTATGCAAGGCTGTGGGCATAGTTGTTGCGGGTAGGACATGTAAATACAAAATCTAGGGGGGTGCAAGTCCCGAGTCTAGTCCGAGTAGTAATAATTACTTTGGTATCGAGTCTGATTCGAGTTGAAGTTCTTCGATCTTTACTTCTCTATTACTCTTCGACCATACTTGCAATAAATTTAATATTAATTTATATTAGTGAATGTGTAGGCTCCAAAAGTGACGACGGAGCAACATTAAATCCAATTTTTTTAATAATTTAATTAATCTCTTCTCGGAGAATTTGAATGATCCAAGTACTACCTACTAGGCTTTTGACCCAAAACGTTTGTCACGTGCAAAAACAAAAGTTCTTGAAGTATGTCCATAGTGGGGTCACAACAACTCCCGAGTCACAACTCTCGGGTGTATTGGAATTTTTTTATATTTTTCAAATTTTAATTACAATTTAGTTCTTTATTTATGTAGTCCGATATGACAATGCCATCAACCGACCGCCGTAGTAACAGCCCTCAATAATTTAAGTAGTTGATTCAACCAAAGAATTATTGTAATTTCTCTCTGTGAAACGGAAAATGCCCAGAACCTTTGCTTGCCTGGGAGCTGGCAAGAGAAGACAATACAGACATAAGTAATTTCCATTTGTAATCACATTTCACTGCCAAGTTTGAAGGATTATGACTGTATTATTTATTATTATTACCTAGTGTATTGTTTTCTATCTAGGTTGTAGGTTATAGTCTTACCTTTTGTACTTTTTAGGATATAATTTTAAATTTTGATATGTAAATTAATAGATTAGATCAGGCCTTTAATAAAATATACTGTTTTGTATGCATTGGGAACTTACTTGTTCCTTAGGTCATTGTTAATGTAAATACTTAAGCTAGTGTTGCTAACGTGGTATTGTAAGGGAATTATTACATTTCATATCAGATACATAATGTTACTGTACTAATAACTAATGGAAGGCGTTTGTTTGATAAACACGTAATTTCGAAGACTGCCTTAACGTAGTACCACGTAAATATCTGCTTTGTTGTAAGCTAATTTGATTGCATAGTTCTACTATGTACGTATATAATGGAAAGTGCAAGAATGGAAAGTAATTAAAGTATTTCATGTACGTTTGGTTATTGGCAAGTTTATTTTCCCTTATATACCTGGGGCAAAAGTTAACTAAGGGTAGGAAATGAAATCTCTTTACTCTTAATAATTCTAGTTTACTTTCTAGTCTCAACACAATGTTGTATGCATTAACATTTAATACATAAATGCATAGTAGCCACATTGGATACTAATGTGCAGAAGAGGTGTAAAGAGTTGAATACCATTTAATGTCCGTTAATCCCTTATTTATTTATTACAGTTGAGAAAAAAATAGATTGGGGATCGAACTCGAGTCTCATTTCCTGAACTGTTGGGGCATTGATTTTGATATCTGGTTTGTATTATTATTGTCTTGTGTACTAGAATTACCTCAAATCCCTTCATAGCTTAGTGGGTATAAAAACTGTGGCGACTTGTGAACATTGGATAGGTGGTGCTATTATATTTCAAGCGTGCCACTTCCGTGTCATATTATTACCCTAGTTATGCCCCTGCAAGACATATAGCAGAGAATGTAAGAGGTGGCAGAACAGGAAAAGCTGAAAGGACTATCTTCCATGCCTGTGCACTGTAGCTGCACATGGTAACGGATGATGAAGAAATTAAGAATTTCTATGTACATTGATTTATTTGTATGTATTTGATTTAAACTCTGATTATATGTTTCTCGGTTTGGATAGTCGGGAAACACTCCCGTAGATGGAATTGTTAATATTTAATACAATCCAGAAATTAAAAAAATTGAAATTGATTATATGCTCTTTATTTACAGGTGGATCAAGATGTGTCATTACTCATTAATGAGCAGACTTCCTTGAAATTAGCTCTTGACTCTGTTTAATAAATAAATAAATTGTATTTTGAGTCTACCCACTCAGTTATATAACTGATTTTCAGTGGGGGACAGTAATTTATGTTATGTACAGTAATGTTGATTTGGCCAAAAGATGGTTAAATTATACAAAATTGTTTTTTTGCGCTGAGGAGAAATTTACATCACCTTTTTTGCTAATAATTGTGGAGACAAAATATGATTTCAGCTGAAAGAAGCAAAAATCTTAATGACAAGTGATTGTAACTTTAAAAAAGAATTGATCTATTTCTCAAATTTCAAAATTTTGAAGTGAAAAAAATTGGACCCTACTTATAATAATAGTTGATCATCCTTGTGCCTGTGTCGTCATGGGTGGAAGAGTAAGCCAAGTTACTCCATCCAGCGTCAGCGGAGTGCGTTCAGTTGTAGTGGTTTCAGGGGAAGTTTGCTGCTTTGTAGTTGTTAGCTTCTGTGTAGTAGTGGTCGTGGGCAAGGGTGTTTGAGTTGCAGTTGTGGTGGGTTTAAGAGTTGTAGTGGTGGTGGTAGTGGAGGTGGTTTGTCGAGTAGTTGCGGAGGTGGGTTTACGAGTAGTGGTGGGTTTACGAGAAGTTGGGGTGGTAGTGGTGGGTTTTTGTGTTGTCACAGTGGGGGTGGGTTTACGAGTTGTTGCAATGGTGGATTGTACGCTTGTTGAGCTGCAAGGGGTGTACAGCACCTCTATATTATCAAGCGCTACTAAACCGTCCTTAGGGTTGTTCTCGAAGTATGAATGGAATATTAACTGAAACATAAAGACATATCATATGTATTTATTATATATCACGATGGGTAGTTACTTCGATCGGCATGGGAAAATTTATATCTTACAATTTACCCTATAAATTCTAATTGTACTAAACAGTTTATTAATGGTCTAATTGCTATGGGCGTGTGATTGTAATGTTTTGTTTTAAATGACAAGAAACTACTTATACTGAATTGTTAAAATAATAACGATCATTGATTCATGATTGTATATAGTATCCAAATATCATGTTGGGGATATTTGCAATTTATACTGTAGACCCTACAAAGTACAAACCCAATATTGCATTTGTGTCCTTGTACACCATCAACCATTAAGTAAGTCAAGGGGTCTTGTATCTGCTATATCCAGCCCTTGATTTACTTCTGGTTGGGGGTGTACAATCATGTGTACAATTACAATGTTCTTATGAATGATTGAGACATCGTCCTTAATTTTTTTTAAATTTGTTATAAATAAACCAAAGGAAATTAAAAGTAGCTGATATAATTGGATGAGCGTAGCGAGCGAAGCGAAGATTCCATTTCACTACACTGGAGAAAAAAAATCCGGAATGTTTTTTTTTTTTTTTCTTTTTTTTTTGTATTTTTGTCTGTTTGTTAGCACGATTCCGGCTAAACCGATACTCCGATTGCGATGAAATTTTATGGAGGTCTTCGAAATCTCTGAACTTAGAACTGCCACGTTTTTGAGCACAATCGAAAAAAAATTTCTCATGAAAATCGCAATTTTACGATTTTTTTCGATTTTTTAAAAATTTCTTCGACTTACAACACCTACATGCTTTGTCCGATTGTAATGATTTTTTCACAGAACCTTAATTTTATGAATTGATATATTCGTGTAAAATTTGAGCGTTATCAAAAAAATATTTTTTACGAAAATCGCAATTTTACGACTTTTTTCAATTTTTAAAATTTCTCCAGCTTATAACACCTACATGCTTTATCCGATTGTAATGATTTTTTTACAGAACCTTAATATTATGAATTAATATATTCGTGTAAAATTTGTGCGCAATTGAATAATTATTTCTTATGAAAATTTCAATATTACGATTTTTTCCTTTTTTAAAATTACGAATCATTAAAAAAAAAAAATTTAAGTTAATTTTTTATTAAATTTAATTTAATTTTTTATTAAATTTAATTTAATTTTAAAAATATCTTCAACTTAGTAATGATTTTTTCACAGAACAACAGTAAATCCGCATAACACATGGCAGCTCAATGCACCAATTACGCTCATCCAACAACGCGGCGGGACTTAAGCGTTTTCCTAGTTACAACAAATAATAATTTTTTAATTTTTGAAACAAAAACTTATACAAACTTTTTTTCTCGATTTGGTTAGTCGGGAAACACTCCCGTAGGTGAAACTGTTATTATTTACCTGCCTGGAATGTGGGAGACCCGTGGTTCGAATCCCGGTTGGGGCGGACTTTTTTAATTTCTGAATTGTAGTAAATAATGATGTAAACTTATGAAACAAAAACTTGTAGAAATACAGCCAAACCTTACACACTCAAAAGAAATGAGATCTAAAACTAGGAAAACGCTTAAGTCCCGCCGCGTTGTTGGATGAGCGTATATGGTGCATTGAGATGCCATGTGTTACGCGGATTTTCTGTTGTTCTGTGAAAAAATCATTACTTAATCGAAGATTTTTTTAAATTAAATTAAATTAAATAAAAAATTAACTTAATTTTTTTAATTAATCGTAATTTTTTAAAAAGAAAAAAATCGTAAAATTGCAATTTGTATAAGAAATAATTATTCGATTGCGCTCAAATTTAACACGAATATATTAATTCACGAAATTAAGGTTCTCTGAAAAAATCATTACAATAAGATAAAGCATGTAGGTGTTATAAGTCAAAGAATTGTTTTAGAAAAGAAAAAACCCGTAAAATTTTGATTTTCATGAGAAATAATTTTTCGATTACGCTCAAATTTCACCAAAATATCTTAATTCATAAAATTAAGGTTCTGTAAAAAAATCATTACAATCGGAAAAGCATGTAGGTGTTATAAGTCGAAGAAATTTTTTTTAAATCGAAAAAAATCGTAAAATTGCGTTTTTTTATGAGAAAAAATTTCCCGATTGCGCTCAAAAACGTGGCAGTTCTAAGTTCAGAGATTTCGAAGGTCTCCATAAAATTTCATCGCAATCGGAGTATCGGTTTAGCCGGAATCGTGTTAACAAACACACAAAAATACAGAAAGAAAGAAAAAAAAAAAAAAAAAAAAAAAAAAAAAAAAAAAATTCCGGATTTTTTTCTCCAGTGTAGTGAAATGGAATCTTCGCTTCGCTCGCTACGCTCGCTACGCTCATCCAAAAAAAGGGCCAAGCTCATCTACCCTTCCACATAAACGTACAGTGTCCCATAACAGCATCCTCGAAAAGCTTGGCAAAATAGAATTTGCGATTATTAATTTAACGTAATAGTTTATCAAAGTTCTTTTTTTGTAATTAATTTAAACGTAAACATGCAAATTCTATTTTGCCAAGCTTTTCGAGGATGCTGTTATGGGACACTGTACGTTTATGTGGAAGGGTAGATGAGCTTGGCCCTTTTTTTTAGATCTCATTCCTTTTGAGTGTGTAAGGTTTGGCTGTATTTCTACAAGTTTTTGTTATTGTGTGTGATCTCATTACTTTTTCAAGTTCCATTACAAAATTATTTGCTAAAATATAATATTTTTATCAAAGTTGATTTAAATTCTATGGTATTAGCAGTAACAATATAGGATGTAAAATATCTAGACCCGGATTCATGTACACCTGGGTATAGGTGGTATAACCATGGTATAAACGACGGTATAAGGACTGGACCCCAATTCTTGAGTTCGTGGGAGATGAGTTGAAAACGCAATTTGAAAACGAAGTCGTTTTCGTTTTCGAAGGAATTGGTATTCTTGAACGTATCGTGGAAAAACGTCATGGGTTGTGAGTTGAAAGCATTGATATTAAACCCCTATAGTAGGCTAGATTAGCAGTCTCCTATACCTCCGCACAGGCGCGAGCGTAGCAAATTGAAGACTCAACCGGCCCATTTCAAGATGGCGATTTGGTGTTTTAAATTTATGCTTTTTTAATGCAATAAAGTATTTTACTGGATTGTTTGATATGGTTTTAGCTTGTGCAGCATGGTATTAAACAAAAGAAACAATACGAAGTGATTGCATAAGGGAATTTAGTAATCATTTGGTGTTAAAGGCTAGTATGCTTACCTGTCAACCTGGCGGCAATCTTGAGAACTATTTGGCCACAAATCGCTCCCATTTGATTAACATGTAAACTGTATTTTAAGATGGCTTCTAATTGTACCGGAAGTGGACCACCGACTGCTGGTCTAGCCAATTATATAGGATGTCTATGGTTGAAAGAGTATCACGAAATCCAAACACTTTAAAAAGATTTGCGTATAGCAAAGAGCTCGAAAAAGTTCTATATTTATTCTAGATGGCAGTGCCTTCATAAACGCCGGCCAATCGAAAGACAAGTTGTATGAAATGATTTGATTGTTGCAATTATGTAAACAAACAGTTGAGCAAGTTCATATCAAAACAATGTTGTGCTGGCATAGGGTTGGCTAGGCTTGTCAAACATGTAATGTAAGTATGAATTTTACTAGTCCTATAGCCAAATGGAACTTTAGACCTACACTGTTGTATTATAAATAATTTTCTACATCTGGGCCTAGGCCAGGGACGGTTTCTGATTTGTTTTATGAGAGTATAATGACACCTTTTCTCGTTCCACACAAAGAAGAAATTTTTTAAATGTCCGCCATTTGTTTACGTATCGCACTTTCCCGCCTAACTCTGCTTATACCGTCAACAAGTGTCAAGTAACTATGGTTACTTGTTGATTATATGCCAAGTGTTTAAGGCTTATTTTAAAACCTTTATTTGGAAGCCTTCCAACAAACTTTTTCAACTTTTTTTTTCAAAAGAGTCTATCATTCTATAACCTTAATGTCCATGTAAAATATGAACATTGTAGCCCCACCCGTCTGGTCAGAATCGCGGGCCGACGTATTAGATGTTAGCAGTAGTAGGCAGTAGTAGGCAGTAGCAGTAGCTAACATCCTTAAAGTGATTTTGAGCATGTTTCAAGCCATTTTTTCACCAAGAAGGAATAATCGTACCCCAATAAAATTTGGCATGTGTTGTCAGGTACCTAAATCCCCTCGATTGTGATAGTTTTCAAGTTCACATCACGTTACATGACGGCTGGGTAACACCTCGAAATCACCCCAACTCTGCTTGGTGTATAAGGTGCTTGAGTGTGTAGCGCACCGCGGCTTGGCTGCGGCGCCCTAACGGGCACCTAGATAAACTATTGTTATTTGCACTGATATTTATCTTTGGGTTTCAGTACTTAGCCTACCTTGAAGGGTCGCGTGACGTAGAACGGCACCTCGACCTGTGTTTCGCTCGTAACTTCGTTGCTCTCCCAGAGATCGTAAGTCTTCTCGGACTCAAAGTCCAACTGGGTGACCTTCCTGAGGTACATCTGCGACAGCTGGAAGTGAACATTTGCTATTCAGACGACCGACCCACGAAGACGACAAGAATTCATTTGTTTTAGCTGAACGAGACCGAATAGGCCTACGGCTATAAAGTATTTTGACACCAACTAATATTTTGTGTGGTTTTCTTTTACAGATGCCAAATACTCTACATGGAAACAATAAATGAAATTGTTAAGAATTCATGAAGTATTTAAGAGCTTGGACTGCGCCAATTTGGATTATTTTGTAAGATGAAAATGTGGCAAATGTATGAAATAGCAGAAATATAATAATGACTATAGGCATGTATAATAAGAACTGATAATGAAATACGTAGTATGTAATAATGAGTTATTTATAAATTTACTTTACCATTTTCTTACCATTAGCTTTAACTTTTTTGTTATTAAACCTAAATTTTTAATTTATTTTCATGATTATTTTATTCATTAAGTACATATATTTTAAGATATATTTGCTTTTACCAATGTGCTGAATTTTATATGACGTGATCTATGCTCGTAGCTCTGTGTGTTACGTGTGAGGTAAAATAGTAACAAGTGACAATAAGAGAAATGATCACCTTGAGGTAGGAGGTCCCCTGCAGGCGGTACCAGAACTTGACGCAACCCTTAGGTCCGCGAGCGTCTCCCGCCTCCAGGCCGGGGTAGTTGATGCTCGTGAAGTATCCGGGGTTGCTTCCGGAGGTTTCTGGAGTGCTGAACACGTAGCCCTCTGCAATTCCAATATCAAACACACAACATTAATCTATTGACAAGTATAATAAGTAGTACCTTTTGGAGTATAGGCTCTCCACGCTAAGAAAGCAGATGCGCGCGCTTTCGACGGGCCAATCAGCGATCGTTATTTTAAATTGGAGCCTGCTGAATGGCTACAATTCACCCGTTAAAAGCGCGCGCAACTCCTTTCTTAGCGTGGAGCGCCTATATAAAGCTATAAAGGGGAGTAAGGAATTTTAGTTTATTTCTAACATATTATATAAACTAGGAAAACGCTAAAGTCCCGCCGCGTTGATGGATGAGCTTTTTAAAGTTTTTAGTTTGCGTGGGATATCTTTACTTTTGCAAGTGCTTTGTTTTGCTACCTACGCATTGTAAGTGATTGTTGTCAAATTTCTTTTGTTACCTGTCAATTGGTATTATTTACCGTAAAAACTTATATTAAAAGCTTTATTTCTATGGATTCTGGATAACTTTTTCAACTTTTTCTTTTAAAAGGTACTACATCACCATAACCTTAATGTCCATGTATAATATGAACGTTGAAGGCCCACCCGTTTGGTCAGAATTGGCCCAAATGGCACGAAAATATCGCACTAAAAGTAAAAAAACTTATATTAAAAGCTTTATTTCTATAGATTCTGACTAACTTTTCCAACTTTTTCTTTCAGAAAGCAATACATCACCATTACCTTAATGTCCATGTGAAATATGAACGTTCTAGCCCCACCCATTTGGTCAGAATCGGCCCAAATGTCTCGAAAATATCGCACTAAAAATCGAAAAAAATCGTAAAAGTGCGATATTCATGAGAAATATTTCTTCGATTGTACCCAAAAACGTGGCACGTCTAAGTTCAGAGATTTCGAAGGTCCCCTTCAATTTTCATCAAGATCGCATATGCCGTTTGCCCGGAATCGTGCGAACAAACAAACAGACAAAAAAAAAAAAAAAAAAAAAAAAACAACCGAGCTAAATTTTTTGGGGGGTCAGTGAAATTGAAGTCTTCGCTTCGCTCATCCAATAATACATTAATGTAAATGATTTTTTAGAAAAAAAAACTACAGTAGTGGTAATTGAGCGAGCGTAGCGAGCGTCTCCACTTGACTCTTATGGCTCGAATGTCTGTTTTTGTTTTTTTCTGTTACTGCTTCGATACAGGTCGCACCGTTTCTCTGATCGACCTGAAATTTTGCACACATGTACATACCACCTAGGCGGGTTGCTGTATAGTTTTTGAACAAAATCCGATCATTGGTTATAAAAAATAAAAAATAAAATAAAAAAATAAAAAATAAAAATGTACCGATCGTTATGAAATTTTGCAGGGTCAATAAGTACAACATTCTCTCCTATTTTCCAAATTTTCAGCTAAATCGGTCAAGACCTTAAAGACTTATTGGTAATCATAATTTGAAAAATGATGTTAAAAAATGAAGGAGACAGTGAAGATACAAAGATACACTTTAGAAGGCATGACGTGAATTAGTACAATGCAAAGATGTTGGAATAGTATATAGTGTACAAATAATGTCAATATCCAGGTAGGCCTACACTGTGTGGTGGGCCTTATGGGAATGTCGTACTCGGGTCATGTTGCACGTACCGGTGCTCGCTCAACAACGCGTCCAACTGAGCGTTTTCCTAGTATTATATATAGGCCTATATGTATTTGTTTCATTGAAAACCAATGCCCACTTTAAATGTTAAATAACAAATTACAGCTTCATTTTGGGGACTTGAATTTTCCATCCATGATATGAATTATGTTTGAAAGTAAAACATTTGATCACACATTTTGTTTTGTTATCTATTTTTGTAATTTTCTTCAAAACTTAAAATTGTAATATGCATAATTGAATATGCTTTTGATAATATTATATATTTATGTAAATAATTGAAAAAAGGGCACGGATGATCTTTTAGATTTTTGTAGGTTGTAAAAAATAAAATAATAGCAACAAACACAAATCCTGGTTTTGTCATCACAGAATATGCCGTGTGACGTGGCTTTCCGTCATCTTCATATTGTGTACCGGGTATGTTACCCACTTGTAATCTCTACTGGCATTCAATTCAATTTAGTATTTTCCATTTGATACATAGATACAGTAAGCTTCTAGAGTGAGCTGTAGATACCCAGTGCCATTACTTCAGAAGAACATCAGTGTCTTAAGCAAGAGTAGTGGTTTCTTGTGTATGAATCCTACAGTCTTAAAAACTAAAAAGTATGCCTACATCAAACTATTATATAATATATACGCTCTCCTACGTACATGTAACATTGTATTTTTATCATGGTGCTTATGCACAGCACATGTGATTTAACAAAATTAATAGTCAAATACCCCTAGAAGACATCTATACTGTATATAATTTAAGACGAAAATTGAAAAATGAAGAACGTTGTTCAATAAAGTTATTAGTATGTAGAGCCCATTAACCCATATTTATTAACATCTTCTCTGTTGAATGCCCTGACAGAATGCAAGGGAAGGTATGCACAATATTATTACCTGTTGCATTCATTTTCTTCCAGTTCCATGCAGGGTAGCCGGCATTAACGAAGCCGCACGTGTTGGTGTTGAAACTGCACCTGTTGTCGTTCGGGAATCCCCTGATTGGCCGATGACCTTCAACGAGTGTCGGAGTTAGTATTTAAGTATGTTGAAAGATTGAAGACTGGCAGCTTTCTATGTGACAAAACTCGACTGAGTTAGTATTTAAGTATGTTGAAAGATTGAAGACTGGCAGCTTTCTATGTGACAAAACTCGACTGCATCTTTAAACAGTTTGACTCGAGTATGCCAAACTAAGTTAGATGATTGAAAAATACAATCCCACAAATCAATCTTTTTTTCTCATCTCTCTCATTTGTGTCCATGTTGTTTTAAGTTTCAACTTGTCTTGCAACCCGTATATATTTTTTTTTATTGCTTAATTCTAAATTCCGTTTTTATGTTTTGTTTTTCAAAGCTACTATGTGTCTTTCTCGATTTCATTAATTGGGAAACGCTCTTGTAGGTGTAATTGTTTTACATATGCTAGGCTATCTGTCTGTTTACTTTTGTTTGCCTCATGTTATTCTGGATAATATTTTCTTCCTATTCTGGAGGTGACCAGTAAGGCACCTGCACTGTGATTCTATATGGATAATGTGCACATTGCTTTTGAGATAACACTCGATAATCAAAGGGAATAGCATGGCAAAGTACCTAGCTAACCGATTGATATCTCTGTGGTGCCATTCATTCTTATAGTGGTGCTAACACTTCATGTCCTCTTTCTAGGTGTTTCCATGATTTATAATTTAGTTTCATCAATTTGAAAAGCTACATCTGCACCAAAATTACCCTCGAATCCCTATTTTTGTTTGAGTAGGTAGTACATGATAATTTGCTGGTCCTATATCCACCTTGCATTTCTACTTTCTGGCTCTTGCTGCCCATGTAGCAAACATAATACTTACCAATATATTTTTGTTTTTGTGTACTTTTCCTATTCACCTGAAAAGTGCCTGGTTGATGACTTTAAAACATATTATTATTATCATGCAAAATGCAAATGGTCTACTATTGACACTTTTATCAAAATAAACTGTGTGGTATTCCAGAAAAATTTATAACAACAACTTATTATGTGTTATATCTTTAATTTTGGTATTATTACTGACCATTAGATGCATGAGTATACATATCCTTGCTAGGCAGCCATGCAAAGTTAAATTGATTGTTTTGTTTTTCATACTGAAATAATTCCCTTACTTTTGCACTGGTAGAGTTTCTCTAGTCTTCGTTTGTCGCAGTCACTGAGTCCGGGCTTCTTCCAAATAGGTCCGATAATTACACCGTTCTTGCGGGGTTTAATTGTCCTGGACACCCCATCCTAGAGTGAATGTTCGGTTAATTTTACTGACCACATCTGCTCAGAATTACTTATGCCCTATCCTATAGCATTGCTAAACGTAGTTTATTATGAAATATTGTGTGAGTGTGTGATTGTAATAGTTTATTGGGTACCTATTCAATACAATTTAATATGGGGTGATGGGTACAAATGTAAGAGAGAGATAATATGCATGCAGTTGGCATTTCACCTTATGCTAATTGTGCAATTCAAAAATAATGCTATTTGCAAATTGTTTTGGTTATTGCCAAGTTTTACACTTCCATATTATACAAGGTTTAAAGAATGTTACTTACAAAACCACATAATTGATCTCATAATAAATAAAGATATGTTTCATAATAGGCCGGCCTCTGCACTATCTATTGTATTTAAATGTGTATAAATTTGAACAAAAATTGATGAATATTCTACAGTTCGAAAATCGACCCATTCGGACCATCTTTGGTTTGGCCTGTAAAGCTTACTTTACCCGCGGTCAAAATATATTTTGGAAATATCAACCACTCCAAGGTAGTGGCACATTTACCACTCTTACGCTACTCTCGTCTATGATTGGCTGACCAAAGATTAAAATAAATTCACATTTCGAGTCTACTCACTCAAGTCACATTACTGATTATCAGTGGGGATCATTGAATTTAAAACAGACCAATTGCAAACCATGGAACCAGCTAGAGATCGGTATTTTTAATAAGAAACACCGCTCAAACAAGCTGGACACGATTCCACCCGCGGCCGGCGCCAGAATAAAAAAGGCTGATTCAACTTAGGATGTACTGTCTCGGCTCCAAAGTCACTTTTAAAAAAATCCTAAGCCAAGAACTGATTGGCTCAGGTCCACATCAAGGCAAAGAGACCGATATTGGAATAAGAAAAGGTTTCAAATCGTGTTTCACTATTTTTGCATCTCTACTATATCTTTTCGTGTGAAAACTAAAAGCCCGCTCCTGCGAGGCACCTCGTCTCTTTGAGTGCTAATACTAAAATGTGTAATATGTATTTGAATTTCTGGTTAAAGACTACCACCATAACCACGTGAAATTACAGTTTTTTTTCGCAATATCTCGAGAACGGTGCAAAATATTTCAAAACTGGTTGCAGACAGATAAGTGGTTTTGTTACGACAATATAATTATAGAAAAAAGTATTCAAATATAATAATCGATGCGGTTTATATTTCAAATCTGTATTTAATTAATTACATATCAAGTAAAATACTTAATTACCATCACATTACAATTTTTTTCGGGCAACTAAAAAACCGTAATTTCGCGTGGTTTTAATATTGGTGGTAGTCTTCACCCTAAACATGAACTGAACTGATATTTCTCTGAACTATGGCCGGTGGTAAAGACGGTTTAGGCAATGGGGTTCAAGATGGGACTTAATTCTAAACGCGGTAAGTGTGAAGTCTCCTACCTTGGAGAACGCCAGCTCGTCGTACATCATGACGGACTTGTAGTCGAAGCTTTCACCCAACAGATTCACTTCGTTGACGTCTTGTTTCTTGAAAGACGACGAAAACCCCTGAAAAAGTACACTTTTGAATAGTAGGTGACAAAACGCACATTGATAACACTCTTGGCATCATCAATCGTTTTAACTAGCAGATAATAATCATCTTGTCCAGTGGCGTTACTAGCCCTTGTTTTTTGAGGGGGAGAACATTGCCCTTGAAATTGGGAAAAGTATGTACTCTGGTACAATGGGGGTATTTTTAATTATTTTTTGACATAGCCAAAGGTGGTACCGTACTTTACTAGGTTTTAGCGTGGTTTCGTCGATAATTTATATATTGTGAATATTGTCAGTTTTATTGACAGTGTTTACAAATCTTGCCATAAAATTGTGCCCCCTTCGCCCCCCGTAGTTACGCCACTGATCTTGTCGACGCCACCCACTCTTCAGTTATTTGTTATCCATGTATCAACGATTCAATCGACATCAAATCCACCGTGGATAAAGTTTTTTTAAATTTTGTTTTTAAAATACCCCCGTCTGGGCCCGGGGTAGAATTAGACCCAGAGCATTTCTCTGCTAATAGTAAATTGCGAAAAAGAGGCGAAAGCAAACATCAGCTTATATGTAGGAATATTTTATTCCTCGAAACTAGAGGCGAGCTCTGGTCGTCGTCGTGAGAAACTTCCCCCCTTCCCTCCCCTTGCATATTGCTGGATCTGTCTTCGCATAATGACCTAACCGTTCGGGCCTGGAGTAGAATTGGCCATTGCTAATCGTAAAAGGCGAGGAGTAAGTAGGAGAGTATATTACTTCCCGAAACTAGAGGCGAGCTATGGCGGTCGTCGTCGGGGAACTCTCCCCCTTTCCTTGGCGACCTCCCCGACGACAATGACCACGACGTGAGAACCTCCCCTTTCCTCCCCCCCCCTACATGTGGCTGGTTCTGACCAGCATGGCACTTTCCTCCCCATATCCCCTTGGCTAGAGTGGTGCATTATGACCTTCGCGGTTGACGCGCTCTTAATCCAAATAAACAATTTAATACAAACCAATGAAAGGAAAATCTTTAAAATACTATCATGTCAACAATCGCCTTAATAAATTAAACAAATCTAAAACTGTCTTGAGTTAAGTAAGATAAATTAAGAAGTAAGAAAACAACAAAAGTCAACTCACGGCTACGATATTCCTCCATATGACCTCGATCCAGTCATCCCGATCAGGCCTGTTCATCTCGTGCCAGAATCCTACGGCGTGTCCCAGTTCGTGCACCACCAGTCCTAGGTACCAGCATCGCTCCCCCAAGGACAGCCGTTGTTTCCCCCCCGCCCGGCCAACGGGTGACCAGCAGGCGCCACTGTAACAATTTATCAGTTGTTTTATTAATTAGGTATTATTTTCTCCAACTACTATAGTGTGTTGGTTATAGCCAGAGGCAGGTATTTGGGGTGAAAATAAAAGCCAATTTTTGTTTTTATTGTACCCAAAAGCGGTGAATTGGTGGTGAAAATAATTCAACATTTAGTTGAAAGCTCTATATCTCTCTCCCCTGTTTTTTGTGTGAAAATTTTACCTTGTAAAATAATTGCAGATTACAATTAAATGTAGTTACGAGAATTCAGAGGCAGGTATTTGTGGTGGAACTTACTTGCATCTTTGGTTTTGTTCTGACCGAAAGCGGTGAATATGGTGTTGAAAATGATTTTTATAATTTACGGTTTTTAGCGGTGAAAATTTCGTTTTTACCGTAAATACCTGCCTCTGGTTATAGCCTTTAGAGCGTTTTGTTTAGTCGAATTTTTAGCTAGAAATTATATTCGCGTACCTATGAAAATCAACTCCATACACAAAAACATGTTGCAATGGTGAGTTTGCAAAAGTAATTTGTTTACTGTGGGGTTATCCTTGTTTGTAAATCACTTTATTTTAAACTGAATAGGATAGACGTTAAATAGATAAATAAAAATAAATAAAAATAAAAGGACATAAATTCCTGGAGATGCATAAAACTTGTTTAAGTTTCATTAAAACTTTTCTCTGTGGACTAATGCCCTTTCTTGAACAACTGATTATGTCGGAATTATAGGCGCTCCACGCCAAGAAAGCAGATGCGCGCGCTTTCGACGGGCCAATCAGCGATCGTTATTTTAAATTGGGGCCTGCTGAATGGCTACAATTCACCCGTTAAAAGCGCGCGCAACTGCTTTCTTAGCGTGGAGCGCCTATATTAGGATGGAGTGTGTGGTACCGTATTATAACCTTTGAGTTTATTCAACTAGTCCGTGGTGCTGTGCCTCTACCCGTAGGTACTACACACCCAATGGTATTTACGTTGAGTAAGTGGTGTTATCATTGACTACAATCTTTACTTACGAGTCGGGGTTGAGGAATATGTCCACGAAGTCCTCCTCGTTCGTGTGTTCCTTGAAGCGAATGCAAGAGTGCTCGTGGAAATGGTCGATGGCTTGCATCAAGATCCGGCATTGCCGAGATGACGGGCAGCCTAAGACAAGAAATTCACGCTCGTTATCATGTAAGAATATGCACAAACTCTTTTATTTCTGTCACATCAAAATTACGTTTTTGATTAGGTGCAACCAAGTATGATTGTCCTTCCACCAGTCCACCTAAACTAATTCTATTCATACACATCTTAGCGCCAGTTAGGACGCCGCAGTCAAACCGTGGTGCGCTAAACACACTCGGGCACCTTATACAGGGTACAGCAAGCTAAGTTGGGGCGTTCGCGGTGGCACTTATGACTGTTGCCACACACATTATAGTTTTGTATCAAATGAGTTGAATGAATGATTCGCTTCGCTAGTTCTCCTACTTACCCACATCGTCGTTGGCTTTGTAAGCCACAACTCCCAGTGGCCATAGTTCCTGGGCATTCTTCACAGCTGCTTTGCCCTGCACAGAAACCGGGAGCACTTTATTAGTCGATTTATGAATCCAAACATGATGCGTGTTTTGGCCTACGAGTATTATTTTTGATACCTACATGAATATTTGTGTTTCACTTACACTTGTGTGCATTGACAAGTATAGATGCTGTTTATTCAAAATTTCAAATTGCATTTCCTGTGTTAATAATTTATCTTCAACTAAAACTATTATATGGAAGCAATTTCATTAATTTTTAATTGAAAATAAATAGAAAATGTAATAATATAGCTCTCTAAAAATGTATACTAATTTATTTAGAAGTTAAGTATTAGTAATTGCGTAACCTTTCCAAATTAATTGCATTACTTTTGCACTTTATTTGTAATAAATAACAGTTTTATTTTTAAGGGGACTGTACAGGTGATGAAATTTTGGTCCACCAATGCAATACTAAACCTAGGTTTAAAATTAAGAATTAACAAGTGACTTAAAAATAAATCCATGAAGATCTGCTTACATCACTCGCAATTAGTTGAATGTCACCTTCGAAGAACGATGGATTGTACAGCCCGGAATCCGTGCCGTTCTGAGCGATGGGCAAAGCCAGACCGAGCCCCACAAAACACGAAGCTAAAACAATACAGGACACAAACTCCATCCTTGCGGAACACCCTTGCTCCCAAGACACACACAACAAAACACTTCTTGCCCTCGATTACCTCGACGCACTGATAACAAAACCAAACGACCCACGTTTATATACCACGTTTTTTAAATCTCATTTGGAGGCGCGTTTTCCAGAAATAAGACGCAATTTATGGTGCGTTGACTGATATTGTTTGTACGAGTTTCTTCACAATACAGCAACTCTTCTCCAAGTATTGAGGTTAAAACATCATTGGAAACTACAGACAGATTACCCAGAGGAGTGTGTTGGGTAATGATGCAATGTTGCTCTCATTATGTAAATGCATTTTAGTTGAAACCGAATACCCGAAATTAAGTCAATACCTATATAGTCTTGTAATTGGGGCATGTAAATGAAAACAACCAGTAACTAGTTAAATGGGAGCACCAACGAAACGTTTTGTCGTTTAAATGTGGAACATCGGTATATAAATATGGTGTAATATTGTGCATGTCTGTTTCGAAACCACGTGCTTTGGTCTTGAAATTATAAACTTATCAGCAGTGTGTTAGGCAATTGTTACAATTTTGTGGGAAACCTGTCCAGGGACAACAATGTTCCTACAGTCGTAATTAATGTTGGGTACTTTTAACAACGTTTTCTCGGCACTGAATGCCATTCACACTCGATCAACATGATTGGCATGAATATATCTATATCGCGACCTACCTTACATCCATTTTTAGCGCGCGACCTGCGTTGCACCAAGTTTATAGATGTATGTATGTATCCGTGTACATTTAGAGCGCGTCAAGACCTACGCATTTATTTGAGGTAGAAGATATTAACCAATGTAAACGAAACTTTACAGGCTTGATTCCAAAAGAACACTGAATCACTCCTTAAAATTTCATACTTTGTGAGGGGCGAAAGTGTTCCTAAATGCAAGTTTAGTAAGCCGTAAAATTTTGACATTTTAAACATTGCGATAGTTTTTCATCAAAAGTCTGCTATCAATTTTGCGTTATCACAACGAAACTCACATACCTGAAGCTTAGATTGCTTGGAAATAGAATACTATCAAATAAATTTTCGTGACGTTATTAGTTGCGAATCCACGTGTGACAGAAAATATTCAGATTACGAAATCAAAATATTTGTGTATACGTTTTGCCAAACTTTACGCTGATATTGCCAAATTTTTCTAAAATGTATAAAATAAATAGATAAAAAAACAACAAATACAATCCAATACATGCCGAGATGTCTATAGAGATGTTGATGAATCTATCCTTACAAATATTGAGTTACATTCTTAAAGGAACGTACGTTTTTACATCACGCTTTAGCTAGGCCTATATGAAACAAATTTAAATATTTACTAACATATTATGATCGGTAACTTTATAGCACCACATCTCATGAACGGGACTTGACAACAATTAAGATGTAAGCCCTAGACGTGGCATAAATGATCACATTTTTAAAACTTTTAAATGTAAATTCTGGAAAAAGTACAAATAGGACGATCATGAGACGTAATTTACGGAGTAGAATGAAACAAATTTAGACAAATATGTCAATTGTGTCGTTAGTTACAATGGAAGTTTGGAAACATTGCAACGCATCGAAATAATGGAGATCATAAGATAAGAATTAAGTTTATTAGCTAATATTAGCTTTCATTGCACATACATATTGTGTACTTAAATTAACAATGAAACATTCCATAACCAATAACTAACTTAAAACATTACAATTCTTCCATAGATAAGATTTGTTACAAATGCATACAAATTATAAAATTAACAATCAACAACTAATTTACAAATTATAATCCAAAGTAACAGTACAAGTTATTCTGTACGGTACATACAATTTTTACACTGTAGAATTCTTAATAAACGATTTAATTTCCCTAATCTCTGTTGCCAAGTTATTATAGTATTTGATCCCTTAATAAAATACCTTGACTTCATTAGTTTGCTTGTACTATTACAAAAAAGCTAATTTTATCTTTGTTTAGAATTCCATTCCTTGTATTTATAGTTAAGAGATATAATAATTTCATTTCTAGCTTTAAAGCAAATCACATTACAGCAATGTACGATTCAATTTGATCCCATAATGGCTGGAAAATTCAATCTCAAAACATGTAGCCCAATAGTAGATGGGGTTATGTTATTGACCATAAATTATCGATTACCCCTGGAAAGTCAGGGAAATTGATTCAGAGGTATTTCTGGGAACCCTAAATTTGCATGTACAACATTTTGCGCAAAGAAAACGAAAAATTATGTGCACAACTTTAAATATTTCACAGATGTTATGTGAAAACTTAATACCGGTATACCTGGCATATGAAAATAAAATGAGTATTTTTTTCTTTACTGACCAGGCTAAAAGGTAACCTATAGCATTTTCTTCTACTTAACTTAGCATACAAATAAAATGATTACCACAAAACAATACTAACCACTCACTACGAAATGAATAATTAATTACAATATATAAATTAATTTAATTTATTCGATAAAATTGTTTAAAACATTTATTGCAATATTACGATTGGCCGTAATTGACATCAAGGATATTCAGAGCCTGTGGAAGTGGATTATGCATTGTTAACTGGTATCTTAATATCTCTTCTTGCAGACCAAGGATATTCACGAGGCTTTTATCTAACAAACTTTGGGGCAACGCTAAGTGCTGACTGGTATTACCTTTTAAAGTACTCGCTCCAAATCCCCCAAACGACAATTGTCAATTTGTATTAACGATTTTGAACAGTTTTCAAAACAAAATGAATATTTGAACTGAAGCATACAAGCACAAAGTGCATACCGGTTTAAAACTAAAAGCCAGAAATCTATTTACTCAAGGCTGCAACAGAAGAACCTGAAGAAGAGGCTGAATTAGCTGAGCTATTTAAATAAATAACTTGGGGTTTAAGTTTTAAAAATGCATTATTTATAATACTACATAGAAGCAATCCAATAGTTCAAAGAATACTTTATAGCAAAAATCTTCAATGATTAGAATTAGCATTTTGTAGTATTTATTTTTTTAGCATAAATTAAATATCCACAGAATGCACTACAAACATAGAATAAAAAGCTTGTAAATAAAGTAAATGTGTATACTTTGTACTACCCTGCAACCGAGGCTGTGCCTAATTGCATCACATATTGTGGACACAATAAGATTGCAAAATACATATACATTCCCCACTTGGAAATGCAGAGGCTCAAGTTTGGAAAGTTCCCAAGAAACGTTAAAAAAACGTTATCAATGACAAATTAAAAATATTCTGTCAGTATGCTTCAATTTAGACAAATCCATAATTTTGTTTATAAATAGCACCTATTTTTCTCTTTAAAAATCGTTTGTAGCGTCAAAGGCTATACATAGCATTAATAATCATTAATCAACAATTAAAATTGCTTTTAAATGCAAACATTGACGGAAAAAACATTTTTT